>ML994636.1:800493-1096737 GCA_010093925.1 Zopfia rhizophila CBS 207.26
TAAATAATATTTTTATGGAATATTCAAACTGATTTCATTTCCATAACCAAAATATCTCGCATTATTTGGAAAGGGGATATTTCGATGATTATTTGAAATCTTTTCGATCCTTTATGATTCTGATATGAATGACATGGAGATGTTATTGGAGTTCATGATAATTTTTTTGATACTATTTATCTATTACATTATTTTCGATCATATAATGCTGAAGATATGAAATAAAGATATTAAAATGCTGAAAGGTGGTGATACAATAAATAAAAATAAAAGATCTTAATTCTTAAATTCGTTTTATTTACGCAATCAAGGATGATTCACATTATTCATTGATGAAATATTTTAATTGATAAATGAAGAATGTGCAACGAAAACAATTCGTCCATTAGGAAAAATATAGAATACTTAAAAATGAAATATCACAAAGATTGATGACCTTACTTTATGCGATGAAAAATATAAATATCATCGTATTCTATGCGCATATAAACAGAATAAATAATTATAAATGATATATATCTTAATAACTAATTTAAAAAAAAATTAGTACAGCAGAATATAGTAGGAGAAAGCCGTAAAATCACAGGAATTAAGTATTAAGGTCGTGATAATTAAGTTTCTATTATATTTTCTATTTATTATGCTCTTAACTAGAGTGCTTGAGGTTATTATAATAGTATAATAAGTATAGCCTTAATATTTCTAAGCTTCTCTATAGGTTTTAAATAGCTTTCTTCTATAACTACATAAAAAGATAATAATATAAAATAATAAGATTATGTTGTAAATATTAAATCTTTTCCCCTTCATTACACTCTCTAGAAGTAACTTTTTATAGGCTTGTAAAAAAATTTCTACTAATTACACATTATTTTCCAACAATTGCTTAATAAATCGTCGGAAATTCTGAAAGAATAATAGGAGTTTAAACCCCAGTAGGTGTGGAGTGTTACTTTTCTAGAAATTAAGTATTTACTAGGTTTTTTAAGTAAAGACTATATATACTAAGGAAATTTTTTTAAATGGCTGGAGTAAGGCTTTAATAACTAAGTTTATATACTAGCGCTACACTATCAGTAATTAGGAAACATAATAACTAAATAAAGAGATAAATAAAGTCTTAAATATTACAATTCTTATATTCCTTGCCTTGGAAAAATTAATAACTAAAGTAAAAAGATAGTAGCTTAAAGGGTAAATAGGTAGAGAGATAAAGCTCTATATATTATAAGTTTTATATTTTTTTCTTTTAGTAGGTAAATTTTCAACCTACTAAAAAAAACCTAAATAAATTCTAAAATACTATTATAGCTTAGTCACCTAAAAGGCTAAGATAATACTCTCTAGTATTTTAAGGTTTAGGCCTTTACTCTAAAATTATGCTATTATAGGGAGTTATAGTAGTAGCTACTAAAAAAACTAGAAAACTTTAAAGAGACTATATATATATTAGTTTTAAATAATATTATTATAGGAAAACGTCACGTGCATAATATATTACCTAAGTAAAGTATTATACCTTACCAGAATTCCATTTATTATAACATAAATACTTATATACCTTTTATTATATTTTAGTCTAGTAAATAAATCTCTTACTTTTATACTAAAATACATGTAAGACTTATTAGCATATATAGTAAATAAATATACTAGTCTTATATTTTATAAGAATATACTATCATATTACTTATCTATATATAGTAGAACGTTGTATATTATAAGCTCTTATTTTCTTTTATAAAAAGCTATTTCTCTTATATAAATTCTTAATATTTTAATATATATATTTATATTTAATATAGATTTATTTTTTAATTTTAGTGTACTATTATTTATTTTTTTATTTTTTTAGAACTAGTATTAAGTTATATATTATATAATAAAACTAAAATTTAATATAAAATTTAAAAACTACTACTACTTTTAATATTTTAATTATTTTAATTATTTTAATTATTTAAAATTATTTATAATATACATATATATAATATACTAATAAATAAATAAAATTAGTAGTTTAATATAAAATTTATTTAAATACTTTATTTAATTTTTTTTTTAAAAAAGTATTTTTATATAAAATTTATTTATTAAATATATTTACTATAATTATATTAATTTTATATTTAATATTAAAATATAAAAAAAATTATAACTTATAAATTATTTTTTTTAAATTATTTACTATTTATTTAGTTTTTTAAATATAAATACTTAATTTTAAAATATTTAAAAATAGTATTTTAAATAAAATATTTCTTAGTTTATTAAAATAAAGGTTTATAATATATATTTTTATTTTAAGTTTTTTATTTTTTTTTTAATATTAATAATTTATATAAAGAGTTTCATATTTTATTTATATTATTATTATTTATTTATATTTACAAAAAAATTAATATTATTTAATTTTTGTTAAATTTTAATTATTTAATTATTATATACTTTATTATATTATTATATTATTTATTTATTATATTAATTATATACTTTATTTTAATATTATATTAATTTATTCTAGAACTAATTGATAAAGGAATGTATTATTATTATTATTAATTTATTTTAAAATTATATTAATTTATTTTTATATTATAATATAGTTATTTAAAGTATAAATAGGTTATATTTTATATTTATAATAAAACTATAATTAATATAACTATTAATATTTTTATAAATAAAAAAAAGGAAATTATTTAGTCTAAAATACATATATTTAGAATAAAATATTATAAGGAGCTAAATATTAGTATAATTATAGAGTTAAATATATTTATAATAGTAAATAGTAAGCTAGAAACTAGCTTTATTTTTATTTAGGTTTTTATCTAGTAGGTATAGAGCGCTAAATATACAGGAGTTAACCTAAAATACGTTTATAATATTTATAAATACTAAGACTGTATATAATAATGCCTGTAAAAACTAAGACCTAACTAGCTAATAAATCTAAACTAGAAAGAGCTATAATTAACTTTGTGTTAACCTATAAAAAAAGACTATTTACTTATAAAACGCTATGTTTTAGAGTATCTAGACGAAATTCTTACTTAGTACTATTAATAATATTTTTTTTACTCTTCTTTTTGCGTAAAGCTAAAGGCTTCTTTGTAAAAGAGCCTAAAAAAAAAATTAGCATAACTAAGTCTTAAGCTTAGAAAAAATAAGGATTTATATTAAGAACTTTATTATTATTAATATGTGCCGTACTGATAGCCTTAAGTGTAGAAAACTTTTTTTTATATAGGTTAATTATTTAAATAGCATAAATAAATTAGCCTCAGACTCTTAAAAAACACGAGAATAGAGTAAGAGAAATTAGAATTTACTTTCTTAATATTTTACTCCCTGTACTCTATCTCCTAGCATATTAGTATCTAGTAAGCATTCTATTTAAAAGCTTTTAGAATAAGAGTATGTTATAGATAAAGCTTATTTATCTACTCTTTAGTATACTATAGCATTAAGTTAGTAAAAGCTCAGAAAATCTAATAAAAAGAAGGAAACTTATATTATAGAGACTAAGCTTAATATAATAGTATTTAAGGTAGGTAGTCTATACTACATATTAGCATTCTATTATTAAAGCTATAAAATCTAAGGAATCTAATATATAGTAAAATCGCAGCTATAGAGGGCGTATTTACGCACTTCTGTGCTATCTAAAGTATCTTTAGTGCTTAGTATCTTCTATTCAAAGTTAGCAAAAGCCCGTGAAATATAAGATAGTATGGAAGAGAAGATATAACTTACTATTTCATAGCTCTTACATGTATAGTATTAAGTGACTAGTTGTTTACTATTTTTCTTCTAATATCTCTTACTAATCTGATTGCTAAAAAACCACGAGCTAAAGAACGTTCATGTTAGTAAAATCCAGCAAAAAAGTCAGAGAATATAATATACGTAGTAGAATAGTAAGGGAAGTATATAGAGTTAAGAAATATAATATATTATCTTAGAAAACCTAAGGAGAAGAGCCTAAATGTTTGAAAAAAAAAGATAACTTATAGGACTTGTAGCTTGTATGGTATAGTCTATGAAAAGAGATTAACTAAAGCTCAGAATCTATAGAGAATATAATAAAAAGTCTATAAACTCATAGTTCTCTTTACTGGCTTCTGTGGTGGCTTACTTCACTTCGCCTTATATACATTTCTTCTCTTAATTACCTGGCTCTTGGAAATGTCTGGATGCTTATGTTTCAGCCACAACGGGACTTGCACTGGTTTTAACGTCTTTAAGTAAAGCTTACAAGGTAAATATAGTAGATCATTAGGATTACTAATGTTCTGAGACTGGTTAGGGGAAGCTTGAGAGGAGGTCAACTGAAGCGGTTTGCTAGTGCAAGGAGAATACAGAGAATCATTAGGAGTATTAAGGTTCTCGTTGGGAAGAGATTAAGAGAAGAGCTTGTTAATTAGTGCAGTAATGTGCCTAGAGAAGAAGAGAAAGTTAGCTAATATTTTCACGTCAAAAGAAGGGAAAAGTCTTGGAATATACAATGCTACAGGAAGAAAAAGCTGGAGGGAAGACTCAAAAAGAAAGATGTAGAGGTGAGGGCTAATAGCATAGCTGCCTTTTTTATAGCCCTGGAAACTCAGAGAACTGAGTATATAGAGCTTGGAAAAGGCGAGCTTCTGCCATTCCACAGCACCCTCCTTTTAGTGCGGTAAGGGTGAAAATGTATAGCTCTAAAAGCTCAGAGAACTAAGCATATAGAGCTTAGAAAAGGTGAGCTTCTGCCATTCCACAGCGCCCTCCTTTCTATGTGATGAGGGTGAAAGTATATAGCTCTAGAAGCTCAGAGAACTAAGCGTATAGAGTTTGAAAAAAGCGAGCTTCTACTATTCCACAGCACCCTTCTTTCACCGTGGTGAAAGTAAAAAGTGGAAGTGTACAGAAGCCTTTCACCCTCTAAGCATCTATATCTAAACCTCATATTCTCCGAGCTCAGGCGACGGAATGGTGGAGGTAATAAGGAATTACTTACAGTAGGCTTGTAGGGACGGATGAGTCTCTACCGCCAGAGATCCTCTAGCGCTTCTGCTGGGCAGGAGAGCTGCTATGAGGGCAGGGGTAGGAGTAGAGGCAGGGGCGGGAGAGCAAGCGCGCCATTATCTACAGCCAAAAAGTAAGCAAATCTCCTTAGAAGAGCGAGAAAAAGCCGTAGAATTCGAGCCTGAAGCTGAAGAGGCTCGTAATTGAAGGCATTAGGCTATACGTACTATAACTAGGGTAGTGGTTTGTTAGAGGTTGTGTAAAATAGTAGGGTTAGGTTTATTAGAGCTGCTTTAGAGATTATAAATATTTTAGCACGCGCAGAGAATGGATTTTCTGTGCACTATACCTAACTAAGTAAAGCGCTAGTGGCTGAGCGCGCCTAGAGTCTTACTCTGTTACTAGAAGCCTTTTTATAGATATCTTAGTAGGTATGTATTATGACTGCATTCTCACACAGCGCCTAAAGATTCTCTTACATGAAGTCTATTCTTTAGCAGGTCATTAATAGCTTAGATACCCTAGAGTAATATAGTTACTTGTAAAACCGGCTTCATCTTCTAGCGCGCTGCGAAAATTTCCCCACGCTACTCTTAGCAGTCACCTTACCAAATTAAGCTAAGCATTAAACAAGGGTTAGTTGTACCTATAACTTTATCAAGTAGCAATCTGTTAGGAATAGGTGTAGCTGTGCAGCACTAATAAAGACCTTACTTTACATAAAAGAAATACTTTACATGAAAGAAACACTTCACATGAAAGAAACAGACAGCTAAGAGAGTTAACTCCGTAGAACACTAAGAAGCCACCAATTGCCCTGAAATATTGGTTGGTTAAGAATGATGTAGAACCCAATCTACCCAGGAGGCATAAAAAGGCATTAAGATAGCAGAAGACAAGAAGAATTAAGATTTACATACCACCTTTGATACTATATTGGTAATCTGTGACCCTAATCAATTCTTTCACACTAGCTCCCTGATACCAAACTATCCTAAAAGGGTCTGTAGGTCTGACACGATCTCATGAGCTGCGCCATATATAGCTCTACTCCCCTATAATCAACACTTCACTCTCCTACAGTACTACGGTACTTGTATGTAATTCAGAACGTCCATAAGGGTGTGTCACCAAACACCAACTTTTCTAAATTCCGAGACTGGTATTTTTCATCAATTTTTCATCTGAATTTAGTTGAAATAGGCTGGAGTTTCTGAATTCTAGCCTCCCTCCGCCCTCTACTCATTGCGCTATTACGTAGTAAGGAAAATGGCAGAAACTGCAGATTCTGCAGCGGCGACCGGGACAACCCTTAACCGCCAGCAGCCCCCGCCCAAGGGCTGCACCAGGCCAGTAGGGCCTGAGTCACCTAAACAGAATAATATTCGCACCTCTAAGAGGCACCGCGTGATGGATATCCGCGCGCCAGCACGCTTCCAACTCAGTAGAGATATAAACACCCAAGACAGAGCCGGAGCAGCAACAGCAGCAACAACCAACGCCATTACCAGCATAATCGCCCCCCATTTCGCCGCCGCCAGACACGCCATTCAGAGGCGCAAGATCATCACTACAGCCTTAGCAAAAGCTATCAACAACTATATAATAGGCTTCAAGAGCCCAGAGGATATGGGGATCGCGAACGACCTCTAGCGCCTAGTTATCTAAGCCATCACCACCTCAGTCATCAACACGGGCAGTAATACCAGCCGCCCGGCTAGCGGTAATGACAGCAGCAGCGCCTACTCAAGCGCCGCCATACGCTCCTATAAGACATACGTAGATGCTGCTACATCTCCCTCAAAAGAGAACGACTATTCTACTTCTAGAAGCACGTCCTAAAGAGAACATGCACGGACACCACCAGCTTGCACTACACAGGCATGACAGGATAACGACATTCACATCCTACTCACAGTACCTACCGCAATCCGACTCCTGGACCCAGCACCAATAGCCATCTGACAGGCCATCTGCGGAGTAATAAGACTCTAGACATCCAACATTCCCCAGGCCACAGCCATGAAGACGGGATAGGCACTCACCCCAGCCAACAAGACAATCCGCGACCAACTTATAGAGTAAGAAAATCAGGAAAAAATAATCTGTACCGTTAATAGCGATGGGGCTGCCCTTCTATAAAAGTGGCACAACTATACAATATAGAACGTCCAGTGCGCCTATAGGAGCCTTCTTAGGGAAGAAACTCCCATCACCCTACAGAACGTCGAAGCAGAGGCTGCTGCCCAGACTAAAGTACAGCCAATTAGCTACCAGCTCTCTAGACACGGCCCTAACGAGAGAGGCCTGCTCACCTAGGTTATCTCTTTCCTTAAACTAGTACAGCCCTTTCAACTCTTTAGGACTAGTAACCGGTCTAAGGAAATCACCAAGAAGGCTATAATAGTATGACATGAAGACAGCTGCCAGGGCTACTGTAACCTCATGAAGTATACTAAGGCTGCTAGGTGCACCTACTATAGCAATAGAATTACAGGCTATGCCAGACCAGCAGGCGCAGGGTGTGCCTATAAGGAGAGGTATATAAACTATTAAGAACCCTACTAGTCTGGCCACAATACCTGTCCTGCAGTCCCCCAGAGAGTAGACAGTAGGATTATTAAACCTACTAAGAAAGAGCTCATAGTACTCTAACGCGCTGGACAATATACCTTCTAGCAGGTACAGGACCTAGCTAAATAATAAGCACAATAACTAGTAGAACAGTAGCTTTCCTAGGAGTCATCTGGCAGAGAGGGAGTACCAGTCATGTAGGTAGTCCCTACTAACCAGAACGGCATACCCGCTACTACTAGAACCTAGATAAAGGACAGGAAAAAGCGTATAGCTGCTTAGGCCTAGACGCTAGCTAGGACACTAATTAATAAACTATAAAGCTCTAGGCTAGCTAGAAACGCCTCCTACTAAAGCTTCTTAAACCTAGTATAGCTATTTGCTTAGAGTATAGCCTTCTAGAATAAGTACACTATCTTATCCTAGGAAGAGAACATGAACATAAATGAATTCTCTGTATTATGGTAGAATAACCACCGAACCGGCAGCGCGCCCCTAAGAAAGCTAAGGATATATAAATTAAGTAAGTTAATATAGGTAAGAGTTCACCTAGCCACATCACTACTCTTAAAATAGCTTATAGTAAGGGAATTAATGTCTTATGTGTATAGGAACCGTTTACTTATGTAGGTATATAAATCTTAATATACCCTAACTACACATACTACTTACTGGTGGAAGTATAGGATAATTTAACAAAGTAGAAGACCTAACAGCCGTAGGTAATAATATATATTTAAAAGAGAGTAGGCCTCCGCATTACATATTAACAGCTATTTTAGGATAAGGACTTATAATAAGTAGAAGTAAACAGTATATCTATACTAAATACCTATAAATAACTATAAGCTTTATAGGCTCTAGACTACGTCACCTACCTATCTCCCTTATCTTATTATATAGTAAGAGAGGATTTTAATGCTAAGCACAATATATTTAAACCTAGTACTATTATATTATAGGGTAGAGCTAAACTTACTAAATAGGCTACTAAAAGCAGTATAAATTTTATTAGAAAGCCAGATAAGGCGATGCACTAGACTAGTTATATTATTAATCTTACTTTCTTAAACATTTTTTTTATAAGAATAGTAGTTTGACTAGACTTGTATTATAGCTCTAATTACGTTACTTAGGTTATTATAATCCTAGGACGTGGTTAGCAGCCTCTTAAATAATTTTACTACTAGATTCTAATAAACTAGCTACTAAAGTTTGCTAGTATAATAGCTTTAAGAATATATTAAGTTCCGGACCCTACTAGCCTAGCTAGTAATAACTTAAAAGCATGTATAGACACCCTTACTTAGGTTATTAATAAAGGTATATATATAATAGGGAAGATTAACTACAGAATAGAATACTTTACTCTTTAGTAAATAGATAAATATTATAAGGCTTACTAACAACACCTGCGCTTAATAAATAGATATATAGATTAAAAATCTATAAAAATAACCTATATCTTTTATATAGTTATATAAAAGGTAAAAAGAGACTACTAGCGGTACACTATAGATAATATTACTAATAATAAGAATCTTTATAGAATAATTAGTTAGTATTACTTTAAGCTTACTTACCTAGAGACACTACTAATTACTAATAGTACTTTTATTTATAATAAAGAGAAGAAGACTAAAGCTCTCTGCCAGGCTATTCTCTACTATTTTAATATAGATAATAATTTAAATATACTTCTATTTCTATAGAAAGGGCCTACCCTCCTATAGGACACAAGTTTCTTAATAGAAGAAATAGAAAGAAATATAATTAAGATTATAAGTACTTTACTAAAGTTAAATAGAGTTATAGTCTAGCTACTTAAAGCATGTTAGTATACTATTTAGGAGCGCGTTTATAGTATCTTCTATTAGTATCTTTAACTTAGCTACTTTTCTTAAGCATAAAAGCTAGCTAAAGTAGCTATAATACTTAAGATAAATAAAAAGAATAGAAGTACTCTATAGGCGTTTTAGCTTATTATTTTATTATCTTACTTTAGTAAAAAGCTTAAGCAAATTATTACCAGATAAATAGCCTAAATAGTAATAATAAAAGAGATTCTTAGCTTATAGTATACAGAAGCCTTACTAAAGAGATTTATAATAAACTTAGTTATAGCCTTTACGCATAATATAGAGAGGGCTTTTATTTAAGGGAAATGTATAACTATAATTACTATAAATATACAGGAAGCGTTTAATATTCTCTTAGTTAACTAATTACTATATTATATAAAGGTATAAAACTAGACTACTAAAGCACTCTAGCTAATAAATAGCTTCCTTATAGAAAAGCAGGTAAGAGTTAAACTAGGTAAATTAATTACTTCTAGTTATATAGTATAATATAGTATTTTATAAGGCTTACTATTATTACTAGTACTATATATATTATACCTTACTAAATTTATAAAAGCTAGCGGTAAACTATACTTTAGCTATACTAATAATATTTATCTTTATAAAGTAGTTTATACTCTAGAGAAGAGTAACCACCTTATTATAAATAATATTAAAAACGTTATTTAATAGAGAGATGATAACTAAGTAGTCTTTATATCTAAAAAGCTAGAAATAATATATCTTACTTATTAGAGGGGTTCTATAGCCCTATTCTGCATAGTTAATAGTATACTAATAATTTACTTAGTTATATAGAATTAGAACTTACTACAGCAGCTAGTACTCTAATGGCTTAGAGTCTAATTTAACTAAAAACTTATATTTAAGTAATATATTATTAAATAAGCTGCTAAGACCTGTAAGGTAGCCCTTTATATTTAAAGCCTAGTCTAAACTATTTATAGCTTTTTAGTAGTCTTATTATGTAAGGCTGTTATTACCTATATTATCTTATAACTACTCTATAAAGTAGAGATATAGTATAAGGGTTGTATAAAGTCTTCTTATATATAACGCCAGGCTTAAGCTGATAAGGTTAGTACTAGACTTAAAAACTATATTACTATTATCTATAGAATACTAGCTCTTATAGCATGAGGCGTTCTACCTATATACAGGACTATATTTATAACTATACTATTCTAGGATACTAGTCTGCCCTCAGGTTCTATTATTCTTAAAGAGACGAAACTTAAGTTTACTATATATTTATAAATAATAGATAATAGATACTTTCTCACTAAGCGGGTATAGACTCTATAGATTTAGTAGAATAGAGGCGCGGGAAGCTTATAGTAACTTAAGACTATTATTAAACACGTTAGCTTACTACTTAATTTAGTTCTAAAACTAGTTCTTATAAAACCTCACTTCTCACCTAACTGTCAGATGGAACTAATAGGGGGGGTAGTAAAGAGATTAGTAGTTAAAATCTTTAAAGAATAATAAGCACACCTCCTACGAGATAAAGTCACGATTTTCTCTAACAGCTTAGAATAGAGGCTTAACGGGACTAAGCATGTTATATACGGCTATGTTGTATACTAAGGCGGAATAGAAATTAGCTAGGGCAGAGGCTTACTTAACGCACGCTCTTATGTATTCAACGTAGAAGCTATAAGGGTATAACGGGGGCTAGAGCACGTCATGCGCGAACCAGCCCTCTATATACAACAAATCTAGATGTGTATTAATAGCATATTAGTTATATGGTGCCTATAAGGGGACGCACCGTCCTCCTTACAGTGGGCCTTTTTTTACTGTTAATAGGTTATAGAGACCTTAGATGTAAGAGTACGCTGGTCCCTAGGCCATATGGGTATAAAGGAAAATAAAAGGGCAGATTGCCTAGCGGATCTAGAGGCTCATAACTCTCACCCTCTAATACTATAAGCTGCTGAGTTTATGATTACGGGGCTATAGTCTAACGCCCGGATTAAGCGCCGTCTTGCGGAAATAGAATGGTAGAAACAACACAAGACAAAGCTCTCTATATGGTATAACTAGTGGGGTCTATCTTATATAAGCACTAACGCACTAGCGGAGCTCAGCCTTAGCCGTCGAATCCTAGCCAAACTCTTATTAACTAGGACCATGCACGGTGACTACGCTTGGTACTACAAGAAATTCAGACATAAGGACGCAACCCTTACCTGCGCATGCGGGAAAGAGAAGGCCCCTAGCCATTTGGTCCACTACCTGAGAGCACGAAGACGCTTTGCTAGCTGGCCCTAGCGACCCAGCGAGCCACTAACGAACGCACGTGAGGGACAAGAGTACCTCCAGCAGCTCCTCAGCTGCCCAGAGGATTTCGCCGCCTTTCTTGAGCTGACTAGCCCCAAGTGAGCATGATTATGGGGCTCTCTTTATAGAGAAGCAGGAAGGATTAGTATGCCCTGAGACAGGATTGACCTACACTACGCTCCCCGGCCCGTCTCTTTAGGGTTTACTTTTAATATAATAATGTTCCCTTTTGGACAAGAATCCGTGCATATAAGCGCTAGACCAGATCTCTTACTTTACTTGCACGGAGGAGTTTAGGAGAGTCGACAGGCTCTAGTAGAGTAGCTATTGCATGATCTGTCTCCCCCCCATGGGGAGAGACGCGTCCCCCATGCCCCACGGGAGGCTTATGTAGATAAAGGCTTTTAGCCAAGTCCACAAGACGAAAATTAATACAACAACAACAACAACATAAGGGTCTGTCTAGAGCGGGTTGACTGTCCTCCCTGCTAGCGTGATCAAGGCGTTCGTCTGCCTTAGGCCAACTTAAGTGGCAAATATTTATCACGTAATTCTGCACGTGGACATCTTGTCACTTAATTTAGAGTATGCTTGAAGCTTAGCTGTGGCAAATTGGTAAGCTATATATTCATGCTGATCCCCGGCCCTCTATGAAATAGAGAGAATAATAAAATATAGTAAGTAATCATGATATAGATGTTCTGGCCTTAGAATGTGTTAAGCTTGTTAAGCTCAACTTTGCATATCCATACCCTTCTAGTTCCAACACCAGTACCAATCATCTTCTCTGATACCACTGAACATGATGGTCGATACTCTGAGGGTAGCCATATTAGGTTCTCTGAATTGTATGTTATCCATACACCATCTGCGCTTATGGCTAGGCCTTGATATTAAGGACTCTAAGGTTTTGAATAGGATAGAAGGGGTCTCGAACCTGATAGAGCGCTGATTTCAATAGTGCCAATATCCATTTAAAGATATGAGTCAGTAATGTCAAATAAGATATGGAAGAGTGTCTGGCTAATAATGAGCATCTAGAGGCACTTGCTGCTGCTCACATCCCAGATCTTGACCGTGTTGTTAAATGACGCCGACGCCAGCCGTGTCGAGTCATGGGAGAAGGCTACTGACCGGACTGAACCGCTATGGCCCTTGAGCGTCTGGAGGCACTCGCCGCTGCTCACATCCCAGATCTTGACCGTGTTATTATCTGACGCCGACGCCAGCTGTGTCGAGTCGTAGGAGAAGGCCACTGACTGGACTAAATTACTATAGCCCTCAAGCGTCTGCAAGCACGCACTCCATTCATCTCTCATATTTAGCTTTATCATGATCCCCTTTGGCTCTTCCGCCTTGAAAAGACTCCTTATTAGGCTGTGGGTTAGACTGAACACGAGTGCAGACGCATATGCTTGAAGTGGGCTATTCTCTATTACCTACTTATGATATAGAATGAATCGACGCGCATCTTGAGCTAGCTGAAATAATATAGATGCATTTACTCTTTCCTAGGTTATGTTAGTATATATTATATATAGATAGCACTGCTAATCTAAGGTTTACCTGGATTAAAGCCTCAAGTCTTGCTATAGAAACTACCCCCTCTGACATGCTCTTGCAAAGGCTAAGAGCCTCAAGCCAGTAAAGGTATTTCGTTTTTACGAATTCGTGTACAGCTCCTCCATCCTGTAGGTTAACCCCGTAATTAGCATAGGAGTTGGGATTACAATTACAGAGGTGATTGATCCAGTAGATACACGAGTAACATGACGCTGCTAGTAGGTCTAGGTCTAGCTATTTCACCCGCTCAATAGGGCAGCCTAAGGCACCTAACCTGTAGATGTCTCGTCGCAAAGTCCTAGACATAACCTTAAGTAATCTTAAGAAGATTTCATGGTGGGTCTCTTCCTTCCCAGATGGAAAGATCTCATTAGATGCCTTTGCGAGCAGAAAATCCTTTGCTGATTAATAAACAAATGATATAGTACATTCCTAAAGTGTTAGAAAGGACCCACAGAGCCCTATGATTTCGGATAGAGCTTCGAATTCGCCAGCGACTCCGTTAGGCATGTCGACGAAAGATGCTAACTCGTCTAATATGACGGGGCGGTACACAGCCGAGACGACGGCCAGTATGCGTTTATAAAGTTCAGCATCCTTTAAATCCCTAATCTAGTCTATCATCCGCCTGTAGAGGGCATTGAGTCTAGAGGGAAACGCCGTCAACGTCTCTTAAGCCTTCTATCCCGAGATACTAGAGAGTTCTTAACAGACTAAGGCCACCTAGAGAAAAGTGCCGTTTGCGTTTAACGACAGGTAGTGCTGGACAGCGTCCTGTGTATCATTACCGTATCTATTTCACTTCGCTAATTAATTGACCTTAGACTGGATGTATATTACAACAGCAGCGGAGACGGATTTTTTATTAAGCTTAAGACATAGCCTTACCTTCTGTGTCGCAGTGTCGAGATCCTTCTTGATACTTGGCTAGTTACGACTAGAGATAATCCACTTGACACAAGAAGATACAGACAACGTTTTGATGATAAAGTCTAATAATTTTGGTAAGCCTACTACATATTCGTTGAGCGTATTAATAATTAAATAGATGCTGTCCAAGCTCAGGTCTTATAGGATGTTAGTAAAGATTTTAGACAAAGCAACCCAGGCATTTGCATCCTTAAAGAGCTTTTTGCTAACGTGATCGTACTTCTTCCGTACATGCGAGATAAGCGATAGCTATTATTAACAAGCAAATATATCAGACCTTATAGCACGGCTGTGGCGTTGTTAATTCGGGAGTCAGTAGCCTGGTAAAAGAAGTAGGATAGAAGATTTGACTTAGCTATGGACTTTCTTAGCTTATTAATAATACCATAGAGCAGCATCGTCTTGCCCTTGCCAGGATCGCCCTTAATCTATAGTAGCCAACTTTACCGGGCCCCACGCCATTAATGGAAGTTAGGATTTTTAAGGATCCACATGTATGAGCCCTTTAGCAAGCTACCCTTAGTATCTTCAATTCGCTTCTTGTCATCGCGGGGATTAGTAAGGTGTAAGTCTTATATATATTTTGCTACCTTATTAATCTCCTCCTCCAGCCATTTAAATGCATTCGCCATCCCTTCGTTATAGCAAAGATATAGTTTAATATCAAAAATACCTAGTAATGAGTATGCCTTATCTTCTTCGAGCTTTGTCTGGTGATGATTTATCCACAACAATCACTTATTAACACTAAACTAGGATAAAGAGGTTCCTTAAAGGGCTGGCTTAGGAATACCCGTTATCTTGTAGATCAGTTGCTCTAGAGAACTTCTATCACCAAGTCGCTTGCGTTCCTAGGAGAAGAATTCGACCGAGCCTAGCGCAAGCAGCTCCTGGAGTGTCCAGCCCCAAGTGAACCATCTGCTTTCCCGGAATTAGGATTCCCATGACTGTGTATTGTGCTTATTATTACTGTCGACTGATCCTAGGCCAAGATGCTGTTGGAGCGTCCAGCCCTGAGTGAACCATCCCTCTTCCAGAAATTCCATTCCCACAGATTATATTTATTATTGCTGTTGATGGGAGGGTTGGATACATTTAATAAATAGACGTAGCATCAGGTCGCGTTACGGTACCAGCAAAACATAGAGTTGATAGCATGGAATAGTTCAGCTTTATTTTTCTTATTGATATAACACGTGTTAATCTAAAAATATTGTAAGCCATCTTGCCGTGCCTGTTCTCCGCAAAAGCGAATCTTCTCATATCCAGACTTAGCCTTGCCAACGCTATTTGCCAGGTCTTTGAAGGTAACCTCCTCTGCATCTGCTCCCCACGTATGAGAGAGGATCGCATAGGAATAGATTGTATCCTCACTAACTAAATCAGCGGTAAGACTGAACGTGCCATTAGCACTGCGCTGTAAAAGATGTATTGTTTCATATAGAGGTATAACGAGCGCGTATGGTAGGAACGAGGCATGGAAGGCTTAACATGGCAGCCTACTAAGGAAGAGAGTACAGCAACTAGATTATCTATTGAGACATCTTCGCCCTGGCTTATTAAGGTTAGCGAAAGGAGAGGAGAGTGAAACGCTGTACTGCACCAAATAATCGCATTGAAAAGCAGGAAAGTGGGAAACCGCGATATGTGCTGCAAGCTAAGTCTGGTGTCCTTTACTATATTCTTGGTTTAGTAAGGGTGTCTGAACAGGCTTCGCGCGGGGTAGGTGCAGCTGATTGCATAGCCCTGCTGTGTAAGATGTGGATGGGAAGGCTAACGTGGTTTCAAGCGTGCCGGAATCTTGAGAAACGGGCGAACACCCCTAGCGACGCTAGTAAGGAGGACGGCCGACCCGCTCTAGACAGATCCTTGTGAGGTGGCGAATTCTGTAAGAGGTGAGTTAGTTGACTGGAGGCATGGCCAAGGTTGAATTGAATCGTAAGGCAGCGGGGCTAAGGTCGGCCCGCTTGCTAAGACTTCACACAGCCACAGGTATGGCAGCTACTGTAAGTAAACTACATTGTGATGATTATGTGGCTGTTTCGCACTAGCCAGGACTAGTAATCGTTCCGGTTGGAGGTACCAACTGAGGTGGCGACCCTGCATGAATTTGCGTACAACAGTAGATATAAGGCTAGTGCTAACTCCTAAGCGTCGTAGTAGAGTTCTAAGGCTTAGATAACACTATTATAAGTATTATAGAGTAGTAAGAGTTTAGCGGTAGTGCTATAAAAAAGGAACGCTATTTTACTAAAAAATAAAACTCTCTATAAAACAGGCACGAAGACAACAATGCATAACATAATTTTTAGATAGAAAGAGTTCTAGATATTTAGAAATAGCTATAGCACATAATCTCTATAGAGTTATAGTAAATATTAACGTGTGTATAGATTTTAAGTTAATTAAAGTTAAAATACCCTTTATATTTCTTAGCCTAGTAGGTTTCTTAATCTATAGGGAGGAATATTACTTTAGTAATACTATTACTTAACCTAGTAAATAAGTTACTCTATTATATATTAGAAAACCTAAAATTAGAGAGGGATATTAACGCTTTTATATAAGCTAATTATTATTTTTATTATTTACTAATATCTTTCACCACGTAGCGAGAAGTACTCTGTAGTGAAAAAATTATAAATACTTAGACTTTAAAATAGTAACCCTTTATCTATATCTAGATATCTATACTATATTATTTAGGGTAGATGCTAGAAGTCTTTTTTTATCTCTTTAATACTATTTTTAGTAAAATTACTAATATCATTATTATTTTCATGCTCTAAAAGTAGGGGCTTTTTTTTATAGTATAGTATAACTTTTTTATTATAGCTCTAATACTAGGTCCTTATTACTCTAAAAGTTATAATAATATAGTATTAGTATTTTATAGTTTAATTAGTACGCTAATAAGTCATTATAAGCCCTCTAGTAGTTATAAAAAGATGATTTATATAATATAGCTATACTAATTAGTACCTACTAATTTAAGTAAGATAACTTTAGTTAATTTAAAAGACTTTTCAGTATATCTACGTAATAATTATAGTATAATATAAGCTATAAAAGCTAATAGGCTAAGTTTATAGCTAGTAAGTATATAGCACTTTATATAGTATTTAGTTTACTAGTTTATTTTAATATTATAGTATTTAGTTACAGCAGCTTTCTCTGCCTTATTATACTTAAAATAAATAGTAATATCTCTAACATCCACGTAGTAGTCTTACTATTTTATAAACTTATAAAGGAATTTTTATAGAACTATAATATCTACTATAGCTTTAACTACGCGCTATATTATAAATAGCCTTTCTAATATAGTAAATATAATAATAGTTATTAACTTATTTACTAAAGTCATATTACTTTACTTTTAGTATTTAGTTATAGTTAAGGATATAAAAAGAGATATTAAACGCCTCTAATAAAAAGTAACTAATATTAAGAGTATCCTTAAAAAGCTTTAACGGCTTTTAGATAAATAAAATAAGTTATAGTTCTTTACTATACATATTATAATAGACTTACTAGAAGAATGCTATTAATAGTTATAAAAGCTTAAGACATAACTTAAGCTTAGTTAAGGCTATAAAATAATATAGTAAGTTAGCTTTTAAGCCCTAAGATAACTATTTACTAGTAAGTAGGTAGAGAAAATAGTTTTTAGTCTTAAGTAATATAAGTATACTTTTAGCCTTATATTTTAAGTTAATTAAACGTAAGTTACAGTCACTTAATATTAAAACTAAAAGCTAACAATATATTTAAAGGACTTATTCTTAATATTAATTGAAAGTTAAACCTTGTTAATAAAAAAACTAGTATGTTTTTTTTACTTATTATTAAAGGCGCTTCCTTTAACTTATATATAAAAAAATATAACTTAATATACCTCTTAAACACCTATACTAAGTTATTATATTATATATAAGAATGGGCAAAGGACTAGAGCAGTAAATTTATATTTTAATTAAATAATATAGTAGGTATAGAAAAGTCTATAATTACTTATACTATTACTTAAGTCTTTATTAATAAATAATAACTTAAAGCCAGCTTCTTCTTTAAAAAAAGTAAGAGTAAGTATAATAAAGCTAAGTAATTTTTTATTATAATTACAACTTAGTAAGCTATTTACGTATTAGAGATAAAGTTTAGAATTAAGAAAGTAATTAAATTTAATCTAGCTATATCTAAAAAGACTCTAAAAAATTAGTTTAAAAAGTTAATTCTTTAATTACTTTTAGAAGTAGTATATCTACTAGCCTTAGCACTACTTATTATAATAAATATGTTAGATAAATATAAGTGAGATAGTAATATCCACATAATTCTTTAGCTTTTATTATAAATAAGAAATCTTAGATTAGTATTACTCTAGGTTTTTATAATAAGCTAACTAGAGCTATACATTTGCCTTAGATTTAAATAAATACTAAATAGTATATATAAAGACCTAGTTCTATATAAAATTATAAAGTAGATAATCTAATATAATATATGTATCTATATTAAGCATAAACTAGCACAAGTATAGTAGAAATAATTACTATTAATAGACTAGCCTAGTATAGATTAAATTAAGATATTAGTGAAATAAGTAGTTCCCCTATTTATCTTTACTACTACTATATACTAATATATTAGTAATTAACGAAATAATCCAAGAAAGCATCTAGAGATTATTTTAGGGTATTAAAAAGTAAAAGTCTTAAAACTTAATATAATATATCTCTCTATTCTTAATTAGCTATTTAATAAAGAGGATGAGAAAGATAAAGAGAGATAAGCCTATAAGTTTTAAAAAATAATAGAAAGTATAGTTTTTTTAGAGACTTCTTTTTTAGCTATATTATCTATCTCTTTTATATATCTAAAAATAATATTAGTTGCTACCTAGATTTTCTACATTTTATTTTAAGTATACTAGACTATAATAACGTGCTAGTGCGGCTCCTATATTTATTCTTTTAGAAATTCCTTATTAATACATTAAAAAAAAAAAGAGTTTATTTTAGGTAGATAAGAAAGCAAGATATAAAAAGCTAGTATTCTATTATCTTAAACTTATATCTAGTCTAGATAGCTTATAATAAAACATATATAGCTTACAGCCTAGGACTTTAAGAAGTAAGATTAATAAAGCAAAGATGTTAAATTAACTATTACCTAAGTTATAGTATATTTATTATTACTAGGTATATTATCTTACGTAGAGCCAGCGCTATATTAGTAATAAGAATACTATAAATACGTTTCTCTAAAAATACTTTTTTCACTAGCTTAAAGCAATAAGCCTTATTAGAGATATAAATAAATATATTTACTTACTAGAAACGCTTCTTACGCTAGTTAATATAAGGATTTTATTATTTTACTAATTATACTATATTAATAACATGTAATACAGTTATTAAACTGTGCTCTCTCTTTATTCCTCTAAGATACTAGATAATTCACGCTTTGATTCTAACATATACTTGAAAATGCTCCTCTACAAATATATTCCTCTGCTCTTATCTTTGCCCCGGAGGCAAGTATAGTACGGAAAGCTTTTGTGAACGAAATGCCGGGGTGGATTAAGGCGCTATTAAAGAGGGAAGATGACTGAGATACTTGCTACAGCATACTCAAGGGCTATACCACCTCCGTCACTGCTGTCGCCTTCTCACCGGACGGCCAGCTGGTCGCGTCAGCCTTAGACGACTCTATGGTGTGGGTGTGGGAGGCGTCGACGGGGTCGTGCCGCAGCGTGCTTAAGGGCCATACCAACCCCGTCAGCGCCGTCGCCTTCTCACCGGACAGCCAGCATATTCAAACAAATTGAGGTGATATTCTTTTGTATTCTCCTGCTACACCATTACCCTCGTTCCACAGAGCGCAGCCGTCTCATATCTTCGTACAAGACTAGTGGATCTGTTCAGATCAACAGCGGTTGCTATAGCTTCCTTCTGAATACCGACCAACATGCTCTGCAGTTAATAAAGATGTCGTCTGCTTAAGGCATTCTTCAGGTCGTACTACGCTTCTTAAACTTTGTACAGCCTAGACCTTTTCTATACTCTTTGTCTTATTATATATATTTTATTATTATCTCTATTTCATAGAGGGGTCTGGGGAGCAGCAAGTATATATACTACTAGACATACCTCTAGAATCTTCTAGGTATTACTACTCTTTCTATGCTTAGTAATAATGAACGATGAATAAACTAAATAAACTAATGTAACTACTCTTATATTTAATATATTCTACTAACTCTTATGCTACCCTATTTCTTGTGCTACTCTATAAACGTATGTAAAATCAATATATTCCGTTTAGTTACCCCTATACCGGCTTTATACAGCCTTAAAAAATAGGGTAAACTATATCTATGCTTAGTTTATCTATTAGCTAAGTAAAGTAAAAATCTACCTCTTTTAACTACACGTATCTATATAATGGTGACTATTCTCTTACTAGCTACCTCCTATTATTTCTTACTAGTAACTTTGAAAATATTTATATGCTAATATACAGGCTACGTACTAGATTAATATTAATTATTACTATTAGTTAAAACTAGAGTAAGGATAAGCTCTTCTAATATCTTGCCTTTTACTCTAAAGCCTGTTTATATATTTGTTTCTATTATTTTCTTAACTATTATATCTAGATTAATAAGAACATATAAGAGTAAAAGAGAAGCCTTAATTAATATATTTAAGTCCACATCTAAAAGATCCGGCTTAAAATCGGCGGTAAAAGGTGTTATGTTAGATAAGATAGATACTAGTATATAGACCAGAGTACCGCCGTTCTTAGAGTAGGAGTAAAAATAGTTTCTAGATTTTTTCTTATTTATCTATATAACAGAGAGCGTTTAGCCGTGTATGGTTAAAGATATATACTATAATAAGCTAAAAGAATTTAATAGGTCTGTAGTATATTCTATATCTATTATTTCTAATAAAGAAATTCTTTATTTCTTTACTCTCTCTATTATTCTATCCTTTTAAATATGTGAGATTTGGTTTTTGTTACTGATATCTAGCCGGCCTACTAAGAACTTAATTAGGCTAATAACTAACGCTTAAGACTATAAGAGAGCGTAATACAATTCATGCCGTCTAAAATAAACTAAAGAGCTAAATATATATACTAAAG
This sequence comes from Zopfia rhizophila CBS 207.26, assembly GCA_010093925.1. Taxonomy (NCBI): domain Eukaryota; kingdom Fungi; phylum Ascomycota; class Dothideomycetes; family Zopfiaceae; genus Zopfia; species Zopfia rhizophila. The sequence continues at coordinate 821,874 of ML994636.1, forward strand.
ACTATAATCTAAAAGGCCAAGCTGCTATTATAATAAGTTTATTAAGAAAAGTATTTTTATAGTCTATAGTCTATATAAGGAATTCTGCTAATTCTTTTTTTTAAATATTATAAATATACTCTACCTTTATAGTTACAGCTATAAATCCTATTAAGCCTAAAAGTATATATAAGATATCTGTATTACAGCTAAGCTGCCTTTATATAAACTCTTTAATAAAATATATCTATAGTAAAATATTTACTTACTTACTTATAATAGATCTCTCTTTTTGTAATTACACACCTTATAAGATACAATTATTAAGTAGTGCTTTAAATCTTAATTTTTTATTAAGGCTTATAGCTATACACTAGTACTTATAGACAACTGTCTTAAAATATTCCTATATAAGCTTAGATTAACTAAAGTGTAAAATCTATAGTATAAGTACTCTCTTTTATAAACACTATCCACACTAGTTTAAGACACTTTGTAATAATTTAGATATTATATAAAAATTTCTAATTTTATAGTAAACCTCTATATAGAAGGTATTATATAAGTATGTTAGCCTTATAAACGTTTTAACTTTACTAAAATAGAATTCTATAAACTTTATAGTATAACTACTTTAGCTTTTATTCTTAATTAAAGTAAAATACCTACTATATAGGTTAGGCGAGTCGTTTATAGTAATTATAGTATAATAATTTATATAAATATTTTTTATTCTAGTAGCCTCTCTTTTCCAGTCCTTTTTACTATTTTATATAATATAAAGAGAGTTTATCTAAAGATAATTAACGCCTAAGCTCTATATAATTATTATTATATCTTAGAATATTTTTAGTAGATTCTTATAAAGGATCCCCTAAATTCTCTATAAAAGGGTGTTGGTTTTTATTATAAGTAGACTAATACTACTCTAATAATAGCTAAGCATTATATAGTTCACGTATACTCTATTACTAATATAAAGATAAGACTATTTAGTTATTAATTTAATTTAAATTACTTTTATAAGTAGCCGGCCCGTTTAATATGGGTAGTACTTATAGTTAGTAGTATATTCTTAAAGAAAATTTCAAATAATTTTAGTATGTTTATTTAATTAGTTAGGTAATAATATATCCTAACTAATCCCTACTGTAGACTATATTATACTAATGTCTAATATATATTAGAGGAAGTCTAGTAGGATGTATTTTTAATTTATATAAAAAAAATAATACTATACTTACCTTCTTTCACGTATATCTTAATTTATTAGAATAGGTAAGATATAGAATTAATAGAATTAATAAATAAATAAAGTAGCAGTAGCACTCTATAGGCTATTAAGTAAAATATAAAGTAACTTATAAGTATATTATCTTATAATCTTTAGCTATAGACATTTCTTACTTACGCTAAATAGTTAGAAAGAAATTAATAACTATAATAGCCTTTTAAGATAGTAGAGTCTATTAACGTGATGCCTATAAAAAATATAACTTCTATATCCTAAAACATTCCCCTTTAAAAATTTAAGTTCTTATATATGTTATAAATAAAAATTCCTATAGGCTCTTAATTTATATAAATTCTTTTTATTATAATTATATTTATTAAGATAGTTATAAACTCTACTTATTCTAAAGCAGAATCTTTATTACTATATTTCTATTCTAGAAATAACTTTATATTAGGATTTGCCGCGCGTTGTCGTTCTGTATCTTAAAAGAGCTTTAAAATATTATTATATTTTCTAAAAATAACTATATTAAAGCTCGTAGTGTTATAATTACTCTATTACTAGAAATTTACACCTTATTATAATAGATATATTATAGTATTTTTATGTTTAAAATACGCTATTAGTGATAGCCCTAACATACTAAGATTATCTATTCTAAGAATAGGAAAACCCCTACTATTAAGTATCCTAAGGATATTAAATTAGCCTATTCTAGCTATTCTAATTATAGTATTAATTTTTAACTCTTTAGATATTGCCTTAGTATACTGATTTAGGAGAAAATATAGCATTTTCTTCTTATTATATATAGCTATTCTATATATAAATGTTATTTTATGTTTATATATAGCTAAGAGGTCTAAGCTGTAGTCTAATAAAATAAATACTATATTAATTTAGCCTGCCTTAGCGGCTATATTAAGTATAATCTAACTATTAGAAAATATTATAAATATATTAGCACTAAAATTAATAAGCTTCTAAAGGGCTTTTTTGTTTCTATACTATACTATAATATATACTATTATTTAACTTATTAGGTTTATACTACTAGCGTTTACATCAGCGCCGTATTAAATAAATAGTAGTAATATTAATTACCTAAATAAGCTAACCGCTATATAGAAAACTAACTCTCTAGTTTTAGATTTATAGAATGTTCTTATTCTTATATTTGTGTTAGCTTCTAAGAGAAGTTTAACTACTCTATTATTTTCTACTAATATAGCGTAATAAAGAGCCGTTAATCCGTTAGACCTAGATTCTAAATTAGGGTAGTATTTTAATAAGGTTTTTATTATCATTAGATTTAATATTATTACTGCTAGATATATTAGCTTTATAGATAATAATTTACTTAAGGCTTTTATATTAGCTCTTTAATTTAATAACAGCTTTACAGTTTTAACGTAGCTTTTTCTAATAGCTAGATATAAAATAGTCTAGCCTTAACTATCTAGTGTATTAATAGCTGCTTTTTTAGTAAACTACTATTATATAGTCTATATCAAGCCTTTAATAGCTACGTTATAAAGAGAGATTTCTAAATTCCTTTATCTATTATTAAGAGTAGATTAGAAAGAAGCTGGCTGGCCTAGATTTAAATTATTAATACTCTTTCTAGTATTAAAGTAAAAACAGTAAACAAGCTGTTATATTATAATAGAGGTGTTAATAATAATATAAAAAATATCTAATTAAAAACACGCGCATTAGCCTAGAGACTTAAAGTAATAAGAAAAAAGAAAAATATTAAATATAATTAGTCCTAAAGAAGATAGTCTACGCAGGGTGATTTATATTAACTAATAAATTAAAAATTATTTATATAATATAAGTATAGGTATCTATCTTAGCTCCTTAGCTTAGCCTATTCTTTATACTTTATATTTAACTTATAAGGCTTTTATATAAACGCTTTATTAGACTAACATAATCACGATTACTATACTTAATAATAGTAATCTTTATCTAGAGTTATATTTAGTAGCGGGAGTAGTTTAGTAGTAGAGAACTACTAAATAATAGTTTTAAAATAACTTTAAAGTATTTAAGCTAGTATAGATAAGCTCTAAAAATATTACTCCTATTTTCTTAAGTAAATTACTATTAGATAGTGTAGATATAGTTAACTAGTTTATAAAATACTATACACGTCTTAAGCTAATATTCTCTAGTCTTTAATCCCTACCTTTTAATAGTCTTTAGCTTTTAGGATATAAAATTTATAAAAGTAGTAACAGTATACTGCTTAACTATTTTTTTAATTATTAAAATATATTAATTAGAATTAAAGCTCTAGGTAGTCTCCATAGTGTAGATATCTATAAGCTATAAAATATTATTATAAGATATTAATTAGAAATAGGGCTTATTAGAATATATTATATTAACCTAGCTATAGTACTTATTTATTATTTATATTAGGCATATATTTATATATTAAAGAGACCCAAAGATACCGCTAGATAGTATTAATTAATTATTTAATTTAATTTAGTCTTAATATAAATCTTCTAATACCTATTCTATTGTTAAATAACCTGGTTAAATATTAATTATTATATATTCTTTAAACTGCTTTTATTAGCTGCTTTATCTTTAACAGCATCACCTTATTAGATAGCAGATTATATTAAACTTAATAGATCGAAATTAAAAGCATTAAAAATTGGTTTTAATTTAATAATTAAGTACTAATTTATCTTTATATTAGTTTTTTTAATAGCTAGTTTTTAAGTACTTTCCTGTAATTTTACTCCTGCTATCTTAACATTATAAATTCATTTATACATCCTTTAGTTAAGATCAAGTTTTAGCTTATAATAAATTACTAAGAATTAGAATTTAGAGTTAGAAGTACACTTATAAAGCTAATAATATTAAATTAATAGTAATATCTTCCTTTTATAGTAAATTTTATCTTATTTAATAGGAAAAATACATTAAGAGAACGTCAACAACTCTCTTTTATAAATAATTAGTGTAGAGACTTTATTAGTTAAAGTTGAAACTAAACTTAAGATCTCTAAGTAGCTCTCTAAGGTAGAGCTAAAAAGCTTAAAAAAGATTTTAAACAGAAAAGAATATATAGACCTTTTATAAGGCTAAAGAAATAGGTAAAAGGACAACTAGCTAGTCACATCAGCCTCTTAAGACAATATAGTATAAGTATAAAAGATAGTGATAAGGTTATGTTATAATATACTTAAGGGCTATACTACTTCTATTAATGCTATTATTTTCTTACTAGATAGCTAGCTAGTCACGTTAGCCTTTAATAATAATATAGTATAGATATAAGAGATAGCAACAGGGTTATACTATAGTATACTTAAGAGCTATATTATTTCTATTAATGCCGTTACCTTCTCACCAGACAGCTAGTATATTCAAATAAATTAAGATAATATTTCTTTATATTCTTTTATTATATTATTACTCTTATTTCACAGAGCACAGCTGTTTTATATCTTTATATAAAACTAGTAGATTTATTTAGATTAATAGCGGTTACTATAGCTTCTTTCTAAATACTAACTAATATACTCTATAGTTAATAAAGATATTATCTACTTAAGGTATTCTTTAGGTTATACTACACTTCTTAAACTTTATACAGCCTAAACCTTTTCTATACTCTTTATTTTATTATATATATTTTATTATTATTTCTATTTTATAGAGGGGTCTGGGAAGTAGTAAGTATATATACTACTAAATATATCTCTAAAATCTTCTAGGTATTACTACTCTTTCTATGCTTAGTAATAATAAACGTTAAATAAACTAAATAAACTAATATAATTACTCTTATATTTAATATATTTTATTAATTTTTATGCCACCCTATTTCTTGCGCCACCCTATAAATATATGTAAAATTAGTATATTCTATTTAGTCACCCTTATACCGACTTTATATAGCCTTAAAAGATAAGGTAAACTATATCTATATTTAGTTTATTTATTAGCTAAGTAAAGTAAAAATCTATCTCTTTTAACTGTATGTATTTATATAATAGTGATTATTCTCTTACTAGCTACCTCCTACTATTTCTTATTAGTAACTTTAAAAATATCTATATACTAATATATAAACTATATACTAGATTAATATTAATTATTACTATTAGTTAAAACTAGAGTAAGAATAAGCCCTTTTAATATCTTATCTTTTACTCTAAAGCCTGTTTATATATCTGCTTCTATTATTTCCTTAACTATTATATCTAAATTAATAAGAATATATAAGAGTAAAAGAGAGGTTCTAATTAATACATCTAAATCTATATCTAAAAAATCCGGCTTAAAATCAGCGGCGAAAGGTATTATGTTAGATAAGATAGATACTAGTATATAGACCAAAGTACCGCCGTTTTTAAAGCAGGAGTAAAGATAGTTTCTAGACTTTTTCTTATTTATTTATATAACAGAAAGCGTTTAGCCGTGTACGGTTAAAAATATATACTATAATAAATTAAAAGAATTTAATAGGTCTATAGCACATTCTATATCTACTACTTCTAATAAGAAAATTCTTTATTTCTTTATTCTCTCTATTATTCTATTCTTTTAAATATGTGAGATCTGGTTTTTATTACTAGTATCTAGCTAGCCTACTAAGAACTTAATCAGGCTAATAACTAACGCCTAAGACTATAAGAGAGCGTAATATAATTCATACCGTCTAAAATAAACCAGGGAGCTAGATATATATACTAAAGACTATAGTCTAAAAAACCAAACTACTATTATAATAAGTTTATTAAAAAGAGTATTTCTATAGTCTATAGTCTATATAAGAAATTCTATTAACTCTTTTTTCTAGATACTGTAGATATATTTTATTTTTATAGTCATAGCTATAAATTCTACTAAGCTTAAAAGTATATATAAAATATCCATATTACAGCTAAGCTGCCTTTATGTAAACTCTTTAATAAAATATATTTATAATAAAATATTTATTTACTTACTTGTAATAGATCTCTTTTTTTGTAATTACATACTTTATAAGATATAATCACTAAGTAGTGTCTTAAACCTTAATTCTTTATTAAAGCTTATAACTATATACTAGTATTTATAGGTAACTGTCTTAGGATATTCCTATATAAGCTTAAATTAACTAAAGTATAAAATCTACAGCATAAGTACTTTCTTCTATAAATACTATCTACACTAATTTAAAACACTTCGTGATAATTTAGGTATTATATAAGAATTTCTAATTTTATAGTAGACCTTTATATAGAAGGTGTTACACAGGTGTGTTAGTTTTATAAATACTTTAACTTTATTAAAATAAAATTCTATAAACTTTATAGTATAATTATTTTAGTTTTCGTCCTTAATTAAAGTAAAGCACTTACTATATAAGTTAGGTAAGTTATCTATAGTAATTATAATATAATAGTTTATATAAATATTTTTTATCCTAGTAGTCTCTCTTTTCCAGTCCTTTCTATTATCCTATATAATATAAAAAGAGTCTATCTAGAGATAATTAACGCCTAAGCCTTATATAATTATTATTATATTCTAGAATATCTTTAGCAGATTCTTATAAAGGATCCCCTAAATTCTCTATAAAAGGGTGTTGGTTTTTATTATAAGTAGACTAATACTATTCTAATAGTAGCTAAGCGTTACGTAGTTTACATATACTCTATTACTAATATAAAGGTAAGGCTATTTAGTTATTAATTTAACTTAAATTACTCTTATAGGTAGCCGGCCTGTTTGATACGGGTAATACTTATAATTAATAGTATATTCTTAAAGAAAATTTCAGATAATTTTAGCACGTTTATTTAACTAGCTAGGTAATAATATATCTTAATTAATCCCTACTATAAACTATATTATACTGATGTCTAATATATATTAAAGAAAGTCTAACAGGATATGTCTCTAGCTTATATAAAGAGAATAATATTATACTTACCTTTTTTCACGTATATTTCAATTTATTAGGATAGATAAGATATAGAATTAATAGAATTAGTAAATAAATAAAGTAGTAGTAGCACTCTATAGGCTATTAAGTGAAGTATAAAGTAACTTATAAATATATTATTTTATAATCCTTAGCTATAGGCATTTCTTGCCTGTGCTAAATAGTTAGAAAGAAATTAATAGCTATAATAGTCTCTTAAGGGCAGTAGAGTCCATTAACGTAATATCTATAAAAAATATAACTTCTATATTCTAAGATATTTTTCTTTAAAAATCTAAGTTTTTACACATGTTGTAAATGAAAATTCCTGTAGACTTTTAATTTATATAAATTCTTTTTATTATGATTATACTTATTAAAATAGCTATAAACTCTACTTATTCTAAAGCGGAATCTTTATTACTATATTTCTATTCTAGAAATAACTTTACATTAGAATTTGCCGCGCGTTGTCGTTCTATATCTTAAAAAAGCTTTAAAATATTATTATATCTTCTAAAGATAGTTATATTAAGGCTTGTGGTATTATAATTACTCTATTACCAGAAATTTACGCCTTATTATAATAGATATACTATAGTATTTTTATACCTAAAGTACGCTGCTAGCGATAGTCCTAATATACTAAGATTATCTATTCTAAGAATAGGAAAACTTTTACTATTAAGTATTCTAAGAATATTAAGTTAGCCTACTCTAGCTACTCTAATTATAGTATTAATTTTTAACTTCTTAGATATTACTCTGGTATATTAATCTAGAAGAAAATATAGTATCTTCTCTTTATTATATATAGCTACTATATATACGGATATTATTTTATGTTTATATATAGCTAAGGGATTTAAGCTGTAGTCTAATAAAATAAATACTATATTAATTTAGCCTGCCTTAGCGGCTATATTAAGTATAGTCTAATTATTAGAAAACGTTGTAAATATATTAGCACTAAAATTAATAAGCTCCTAAAGGGCTTCTTTATTTTTATATTATACTATAATATATACTATTATTTAACTTACTAGATTTATACTACTAGCGTTTACATCAGCGCTGTATTAAATAAATAGTAGTAATATTAATTATCTAAATAAGCTAACCATTATATAGAAGACTAACTCCCTAGTTTTAGACTTATAGAGTATTTTTATCCTTATATCTATGCTAGCTTTTAAGAGAAGTTTAATTACTCTATTATTTTCTACTAATATAGCGTAATAAAGAGCCATCAATCCGTTAAACCTAGATTCTAAATTAGGGTAGTATTTTAATAAGGTTTCTATTATTATTAGGTTTAATATTATTACTATTAGATATACTAGCTTTATAGATAATAGTTTACTTAAGACTTTTATATTAGCTTTCTAATTTAATAATAGCTTTATAGTTTTAATATAGTCTTCTCTAATAGCTAGATATAAAACAGTCTAGTTTTAACTATCTAGTATATTAATAGCTGCTTCTTTAGTGAGCTGTTATTATACAGTCTATATTAAGCCTTTAACAGCTATATTATAAAAAAAGATTTCTAAATTCCTTTATTTATTATTAAGAGCAGATTAGAGAGAAGCTGGCTGGCCTAGATTTAAATTATTAGTACTTTTTCTAGTGTTAGAGTAAAAATAGTAAACAAGCTATTATATTATAATAAAGGTATTAATAATAATATAAAAAATATCTAATTAAAAACATACATATCAGCCTAGAGACTTAGAGTAATAAGAAAAAAGAAAAATATTAAATATAATTAGTCCTAAAGAAGATAGCCTACGTAGGGTAATTTATACTAACTAATAAATTAAGAATTATTTATATAATATAAGTATAGGTATCTATCTTAGCTTCTTAGCTTAATTTATTCTTTATACTTTATATTTAACTTATAAGGTTTTTATATAAATGCTTTATTAAGCTAACGCGATCACAATTAACGCACTTAATAATAATAATCTTTATTTAGAGTTATATTTAGTAGCGGGAGTAGTTCAGCAGTAAAGAACTACTAAATAATAGTTTTAAAATAACTTTAGAGTGTCTAAGCTAGTATAGATAAGCTTTAAAAATATTACTTCTATTTTCTTAAGTAAATTATTATTAAATAGTATAGATATAGTTAACTAGTCTATAAAATACTACACGTGCCTTAGGCTAATATTTTCTAGCCTTTAACTCCTACCTTTTAATAGTCTTTAGTTTTTAGAATATAAGATTTATAGAGATAGCAATAGTATACCGCTTAACTACTCTTTTAATTATTAAAACATATTAATTAGAATTAGAGCTCTAGGTAGTCTCCGTAATGCAGATATCTATAAGCTATAAAATATTATTATAAGATATTAATTAGAAATAGGGCTTATTAGAATATATTATACTAACCTAGCTATAGTACTTATCTATTATTTATACTAGATATATATTTATATATTAAAGAGACCTAAAGATACCGCTAGATAGTATTAATTAATTATTTAATTTAATCTAGTCTTAATATAAATTTTCTAATACCTATTCTACTGTTAAATAACCTGGTTAAATATTAATTATTATATATTCTTTAAACTGCTTTTATTAGCTGCTTTACCCCCAGCAGCGTTACCTTATTAGATAGTAGATTATATTAAACTTAATAGCTCAAAATTAAAAGCATTAAAAATTAGTTTTAATTTAATAGTTAAGTACTAATTTATCTTTATATTAGTTTTTTTAATAGCTAGCTTTTAAGTACTTTCTCGTAATTTTATCTCTACTATCTTAACATTACAAATTCATTTACATATCCTTTAGTTAAGGTCAAGTTTTAGCTTATAGTAGATTACTAAGAATTAGAATTTAGAGTTAGCGATACGTTTATAAAGCTAATGATATTAAATTAATAGTAATATCTTTCTTTCATAATAAATTTTATCCTATTTAATAGGGAAAGTGTATTAAGAGGACGTTAATAACTCTCTTTTATAAATAGTTAATATAAAAACTTTATTAGTTAGAGTTAAAACTAAACTTAAGGTTTTTAAGTAACTTTCTAAGGTAGAGCTAAAAAGCTTAGAGAGAATCTTAAACAGAAAAGAACATATAAACCTTTTATAAGGCTAGAGAAATAGATAAGAGAATAGCTAGCTAGTTACATCAGCCTCTTAAGACAACACAGTATAAGTATAAAAAATAGTAATAGAATTATATTATAGTATACTTAAGGGCTATACTGCCTCTATTAATGCTATTATTTTCTTACTAGATAGCTAGCTAGTCACGTCAGCCTCTAATAATAACATAGTATAAGTATAGAAGATAGTAATAAAGTCGTGCTATAGTATACTTAAAAGCTATATTATTTCTATTAACGCCGTCACCTTCTCACCAGACGGCTAGTATATTTAAATAAATTAAGATAATATTTCTTTATATTCTTTTGCTATACTATTATTCTCATTCCATAAAGCACAGCCGTCTTATATCTTTATATAAGACTAGTAGATCTGTTTAGATTAATAGTAGTTACTATAGCTTCCTTCTAAATACTAACTAATATACTTTATAGTTAATAAAGATATTATCTACTTAGAGTATTCTTTAGGTTATACTATGTTTCTTAAACTTTATACAGCCTAGACCTTTTCTATACTCTTTGTTTTATTATATATATCTTATTATTATTTTTATTTTATAGAGGGGTCTGGGGAGCAGTAAGTATATATACTACTAAACATATCTTTAGAATCTTCTAGGTATTATTACTTATAACTAAGTAATGCTACTAATTCCTCTTTTTATTAACCTTACTATTAATTACTATAAAGATTATAAATTCTTCTTCTAGTATATTCTACTTATTATATATATAGAATAGCTTTACTTAGTTATTAATTAATTAAAATATTTTTTAATTCTCTATCTGCTTACTTACACTATTCTTTTTATACTTAATAATAATAAATAATATGTATTAAAAATAAAGTTAGATATGTAGTTACTAAAAAGAATTAAGTATAGCATATTCCTGTTTTCTTAGTTTAATATAATAAAAGATGAATCTGTAATTATTACTTTATATTATAATTATAATAGTAGGTTATAGTTTATGTAAGCTTACCTAAACTAATTTAAGCTTATTATTTTATATTCTATTATTATATCTATATTACTAAAGCTTTCTAAGCCTGTATTTTACTTATTCTTATATTTATAATTCTTAGTAAGGTAATAGTGCCTTGCCTTTTTTTTATAATCTATATATTATTAATTTATACTACTTTAGCTTTTAGTTCTAATATATCTACTCTTTTTATAATACTCTTTTACTTTTAATTATGTTATATCTTATCTATAGTAGCTTTCTCTGCTTATAGTAGAATACTTATAATAATCTTAGTCTATTTTATAGCCTGTTTAGTAGTTTTCTTAGTTTTTATTTTAGTTTTCTTAGCTTCTTTTACTATCTACTTTGCTTATACCTTCTTAAGATTATCTTATATTATTATCTTTACTATTTTAAGTATTATTAACCTAGCTGCCTGGTGAGCTTTACCTTTATAGTTTATTCTAATTAAGAATATATTTTAATTATAAAGGAGGGTGTTTTTAGTAAGAAATATAAGAATAATATTAAAAACTTTTTATTAGAGTCTCTCTTTACGCTAGCTACTTACTCTATTATTAGAAATATATTTAATAAAATTAAGGAGTAATGCTAAAGTCTTTAATAATACTAGTATTATAAAAATAAATATTAATTTATATTATAAACAAGACTCTACGCTTTAATTAGTAGTTAAAATAGTTAACTAAGTAAGTAGTTTTAATATATCTACTAAAACTCTATTAAGATTAAATAAAAATAAACTACTTTCTTTTTATGCTGTAAGAATATTTCTTTTTATAAATACCTTCTTTTTTATAAAATTATATAGATAAGTAAAATACTACTTACTAATTATATTTACTCTACCTTAATCTAGATATTTAATCTGTTTATAGTAGGCTACTTTTAGTAAACTAAATATTATAATATTATAGGGCTAAAGCTTATAAAATATATAAGAAAGCATACAGCATAAGATAATATTATTTTTAAAATAGAACTTTAAGATTTTAAGCGTTTTATGTGTATTAAAGCTATTTTATATAAGCATATATAGTTTATTATTAGTTTATTATTTAGTTTAGAAATTAAATACCTACTTAAGTTATTATAAATTAATATAAGAGTTAGTAAATCTAGAGTCAGAGCACGTATAAACTTAACTAGAGATAGAATATATAATCTAGTTAGCTTAGTAAATTAAAGTAGGCTAAATTATTATAGAGTTTAAATATCTATTATTACTAGAGATATATTTAATAGCAGTTACTATAATCCACTTAACATAAACGTTTTTATAGTATTATATATTATCCTTACTAATAAATACTTTAATAGAATTTAGTATACTTAGTATAACTCTAGTTTTGTGATAATGGGCTTAGTCTTTACGCGTTATAGTATAGATATAGATTAATAAAATAAGTTAGCTCTATTTTAGCTACACTAAAATAGGAAGAGAAAAGGTATAAAGAGGGCTTACCTTTAAATAAGGTAGTATATAATTTAAGTATAAGCTAGCTATACTCTAAGCTCTACGCTAGATTATAGCTAGCGTAGCTAGTTATAATATTATATAGTCTATAGTAAGCAAAGTAAGCAGCACCGTTATAAGTCTTATCTATATTATAAACATTCTATAGCAGAATAGCTAGGTTTTCTAGTTACTTTCTAATTACTTTAAATCAGTTAGTAACCTTATTATAGATATTATATTAATTCTAATCTTATAGCTTATTCTTTCTAGCTATAAGCTCTATTTAATATTTCTTAAATTACTTAGCCTAGTTATAATAAAAAGACTTAAGTAGCCTATTTATTTTAAGTTAGTAGTAAATAGTATTATATACTATTATAAATATATACTTCACTCATATAAGTTATCTAAAAGTATTAGATTATATTAAGAAATTAAAAACAATTTTCTTTTTATATAGATAGAGATACTATTAGTCTATGGCTTTAGCTTCTTTTAAAAATTAATCTTTTATATAAATATAGAGAGTAGTAAGAGAGACATTAAAATATACTACTTAAAAAATATATATATTAAATATATTTTTAAAAAAAGATTTAACTAATACTTAACTAGCTTTATCCATATTAGCTTACTATAGTAATAGTACCTTTATTTATAATAAAGTAACTATTAGAGCTAGCTAGTAAGATATTATTAAATAGTAAATAATAACCTAGATATCTAGCTACTTCTAAGCTAGATAAACTTAGTAAATTAAATAAACTAAATAATTACTTTTAGTACTGCGTTATAGATAACTAATAGTACTAAAATTTAATACTAATAATAAATTACACTAACGTAGCTAAGCTGCGCTAAAAAGTATATTATAATAAAAGAATATTTAAAATCTCTCTTTCCACCCAGCAAAACTCCCGGAATCTATAACTATTAATATAATATAAATTTAGACTCTTAGAAGTTAATTCTTTTACGTCTAAACTACCTTATAATAGCTTTAAAATATAGAGTTTTATTAATACTCATTATTAAACAAGGGCATTGCGTTTAAAGTGAATTTTAAGATAATAATAAAATTATTAATAGTATTACTAATACTATAATAGTTCTTTTTATACACCATTCTTACGTAAAGAAGAACTAGAAGAATAATAGTATACTAGGTATAGCTTAATAGACCTATATAAAGAGATATAAAATAGCTAAATAATTAGAATATTCTCATTACAGAGTACTTCTCGCTATATAGTAAGAGATATTAAATATATATTTTTACTATTATAATATATAATAATCTAGAAACTTAGCGTTATTATGGGCTACTTAATATGGCTAAAATTAAATAGCTTAAAAGTTACTAAAAGAAAGAGCTAATATTTAAGCTATAAGTAATACTAATCAGATACTACTATTATTAGTAGTAGAGAAAAGACATAAGAGAGTAGTAAAACTACTACTAGAAAAAACCACTAATATTAATATATAAAATAGATACTATAGTAACGCACTCTAAGTAGTTTTAGTAAAAGATTATAAGTAAATTATAAAACTACTACTTAATAAAAGCGCTGATGTTAATACTTAAAGTGGAAAATATAATAATATACTTTAAATAGCTTTATATAGAGGTTATAAGTAGATTATATAGCTGCTACTTAATAATAGTACTAATATTAACGCTTAGGAAATATATTACTATTTTAAATTTATCTATATTATGTGATTATTTTACTCACTAATAAATAGCACTTAATTATTAATCTTTTTTAATTTTATCTTTAAATTTTAATCCAGCCTAAATTTATGTATATATATGTATACTTATATCTCTAGTTATATACTACTTTTATAAAAGTAAATAAAATTAAGGTATAGAGTTATATAGCTAGTTTAAAATTAATAGAAGCATTTTAATAAACTTTTTTTATTTAGAATATCCTAACTGTTTATAAATAGACTACTAGAAGATATTTTAAATAAGTTAACTTAGTATTATTAGGATATAGAGATTAAGTAGCTGTTATTATAGCTAGAAACATCTTTAAAGTATCTTTAAGTTTATAATTAGTAGTTATTATATATGTTTTTTAGCACCTTATATAGCGGCGCTGACCCTTATGGTTTTTTCTAATATATTACTAAAAAGACTATTAAAGCCGCCAGGTTTTCTGTTAATGAATAGATTATTAATATACTTTTATTATTAGTAAAACGCCTTAGGGAGCTGAAAAACAGGTTTAGTTTAATAGCTTATAAATAAAATTAAATAATATACTTTTTCTAAAAGTAATTAAATATTAAGTAGTTATAAGGTAAGTAAGCTAACATATTCTATTATATTACTAATTATATTAATAGGTTATTAAGGATATATCCTTCTATCTTAACTTTCTAGCTATTAATATTTTTAAGTATATTAGATAATTACCTAAACGTGTGGCGCTATAGTCTTAGGATTTTTTAACTAAAAAATTATTTTAGAAACTATTTTATTTAGGTAATATTATTAAGAATAAGTAATAGTTTAACTAGATATAAAAAGTAATAAGTAAAAACCCCCTTCGTGTATCAGACATAGTAATTAAATTAATACTAATAAGATTTTAATATTATATATAGATAGCTAGATAGTGGAACTGATATTCTAGTTTAGTACTAAAACTAGAGTAGTAATATTATTATATTAAAGAATAGTATAGAAAAGCTATATTAAGTGTGCTTTTACCTACTTCTAGTTATAATAATAATATTTATTTTAATCTATCTATTAAGTCTACTCTAACTTACTAAATTTAGAATATAACTAATTCTATTATAATTAACTCTATTTTATATTTGGTATATGGAGGTATATTTATTACTTTCCACAGTTCTTAATTTACTGTTTTAAAGTAATATATAAGATATTAACTTTAGTAATATAATATAATAGGGCTAATTTTTTAGTTTAGTAAAATATCTTACTTAGATTATATCTTTTATCTAATAGGGAAGGGTATTGTGTATTTTATTTTAAAAATAACTATTTTCTCTTATATTATATAAAGTTTTATTTTCTTTTAGCGTCTATTTACCACGTTTTAGTTTAGTCTCTTTTATTATTAAAAGCATTTTCAGTTATAATTATATTCTGTGAATAATTATAAGAGAGGTAAATATCTTCTTATTAAAAAGAATACTAAATACTATAAGATTAATTAGCAGGCTAATGTATTCTAAAACACGTAGTAATTTAAACACTATATTATATATTATCTTGTTACTAATTATAGTGTATTTTAAGAAGCTTTAGAAAGGCTATTTTTAATACTTAATAGCAGTTATTAGCTTCTATATAATAGAGATACTTTAAAATATTTATAAGGCACTATTTAGTTTATTTTTTCTAGGGTTTAAGAGAGCCTTAGACTTAACTAAGAGATAAATAGTATTACTTATAAGATTAAGATAATATCTAAGTTAACATTATAAGCAGTATCTGTTTAAAGGTATTAGAATAGTATTATTTATCTATTTTAGAAACTTCTTCTACTGTTTTATAGGTAGCTTTAGTTCTTTATTATTATTATTTTTTTTTTATAAAAGTTATTAGAGTGATTGCTGCTACTAGACTATTAAGTATTATTAGCTATTTCTTAAATACTATTTTAATAGTATTACTTTTTTCTATACTAGTTTTATATCTCTAGTTTACTAACTAGCTTACTAACTAGTTTATTAGTCTGTTCTATAAAGGTCTACTTATTTAGATAGTACTTCTCATTAATATAAAGAGATAACTATATAATAAAATTAGGAGATAACTTAGAAGAAATAACTACTATTATTTTTTCCTTACTTTTTAAAGACTAAATTATTTTATTAAGGAGCTCTACAAGTTCTTTGTCACCCTACTTAGTAGGTTTTTTATTTAAATTACTAGGTAAGTTTTCTAGTACTGACTTCTTTTAAGTATTTTAAGTAATTCTATTAAAATTAAGTTTAGCCTTATCTAGTAATTATACTAGTAAATTGTTAGGAAAAAGAGGGACTCTATATTTTATAAAAAATAGTACTCTTTCTAGCTTACTTAAGTTAAGTAAATTAGGGAGATAAAGTAGCACCTATAGCTTAAAAATAATACTATTAAATAGAGAATTCTTATATAGCTTTATATCTTACTTAGTATTAATATAGCTAATATTACTAAAAATTAATTACATCTTATTATTATTATTCTTATTAATTGTAATTAGGTTTTTTGTTTATAGTTAGTGTATAACTTCTTATCTCGCTAAAAGCTAATATAGAGATTATAAAAGGACTAGTAGTTTACTTTAAGTACTTCTACTTTCTTTATTCTGCACCTAATAAGGCGGTATTAGTTCTACTTTATTACTAGACTTTTTATAGTTATTTAAAACTTACTTATTTAAGTAGTAAAGAGTATACGTAGACTTTAAAAATATAGCTATAATAATATCTATAAACAGTTTAGGAAGTAGTAACTACTTTATAAAAAATTTATTATTATTTTTCTTATTACTACTAGAGATAATAAGGTCTCTATTATTTACTTTTAAAATATATTAATTATTAGATTAAGTAAATAACATCTCCTTCTTCTCCTTCTTCTTATAAGGAACTGGTAGTTTTGGAGGCTGAAAGAGGGATAAACTACGTATAGAAACACAAAATTAGAAGAAATTTACTACTTCTATATTAACTATAACCATCACGGTAACGTCAAAGACGAATATAAGAGAAATTAGTAAGTAAAAAAGATAACTAAACTTAATAATCTATATTAGCTAGGCTCTAATATAGTTAAGAGATAAAGCTTATAATTTAAAGTATAAATCTTCCTAAACTGCAGAGTATAATAGTATTTATTTTTATAAGTTAATTTTAATACCTTATTATATTTTATACTACTTTAATGTTATAATCTTGTTTCTAGCCTGATATTATAAGTACTTTCTCTTATATAGCCTTTCTACCTTAGCTTTGCTAATAATTAAGGAGTAAGTACTTATAATTATACTAATCCTATCTCCTACTTTCTTACTCTAATATTTTTTTTTTTTAGGTCTATTACTAGAGCTTTTCTAACTATATCTTTACTATCTAACTTATACTTTAATATTAACTAAGCTATTTTATTTTACTGCTAATTATTTATATAAAAGAGAAGTATACTAAGCTACTATATATATAGGATTTTAAAACTATTTATATTTAAAGTCACATAATCTCCAGCTCGCTTCTTATTTAATTAAATAGTCTAAAATTAGCTATTTTTATAACTATTACTTAGTAATTACAAAATAGCATAACAGACCACGTAATAGTGTTCTGATAAAATAGAGTTTATATTTAATTAAATAGATATTAAGTAGATATTATATTACTTCCTATCCTTATAGATTTAACCCTAATTATATTAGATATATATAATATAATAGAGTTTATCTAAGACACGTATATTATTTAATTTAGTTTAGTAAAGAGAGACATATATAAAAGAAAAGTATAGCTATATTATTATAAGACATTTTCTTAACTAGATAGGGCGCTATATAATAAATTATTATAGTTATAAACTAACCATATCTACTACACCTTTATAAGCTTTATATATCTTATTATAGTATATACTTAGAGTTAAGGATTTTTTTTAGAAATTAGTCTCCAGGTATATATAGACTAATTATCTTAAAAGATAAAAAAAAAAAAAGCAGAATAGAATAATAAAAAAAGTAAATAATCAACCTAGCTCTAAAGCTAGGCTGAAAAGGTGTAAGGGGATAAAATTTTATAAACTACAAGTATAAAACTTATAGTTATTAATAAGAGAAATAGTATAAGAGTTATATATTAAGCCTAAAAGGACTAAAAGAGCTTAGCTAGAGTTAATAAGTAGAAAAATATAAGTAAATTAATTAGACACTATAGAGATTACTAACGCCGTAGAATAAAATAAAAATAAGAGAGAGAGATAAGGTACTAAAAAGAGAGAAAAATTAGTCTATAAAATAAAAAAAGAGTTAGGTAAGAATAGAAATTAAAGTAAATAAAACGCCCTTTATAAATAAGAAAAGTAATAAGAAGCTAGATAGAGACTAGAGAAATTAAGTAAATATTATTAAACCCAGCAAAGCAGGCCACAACACTAAGATAATAAATAAATAAAAAATAAAATTTTATAAAACTTTATTATTTATATTAAAATTTTTAAAAATATAAAAAAAACTAATATAATATTATTATAATACAAAAATAGTATACTAAAAAATTATTAATATAATTTAAATTTAGTTTCTATTGTAATTTTATATAGTAAATTTCTTTTATATATTTTTTAATTATATAAGTTTTTAATAAAAATTATACTTTAATAACATTTAATAACATATTAAATATCTTTAAATACTTATTATTAT
The DNA here is from genome assembly GCA_010093925.1 of Zopfia rhizophila CBS 207.26. NCBI lineage: Eukaryota > Fungi > Ascomycota > Dothideomycetes > Zopfiaceae > Zopfia > Zopfia rhizophila. The sequence goes on from ML994636.1 coordinate 841,038, forward strand.
TTTTTAATTTTTTTGGGTATTAATAAAAAAGTAATATACTAAAAGTTTATTAAAAAAAATTTAAATTTAAAAAAAAAAACTTAAATAACTTAACTAATTTTATTTTTTTTTCTTTTTTAGCTAAATATTTTTAAAATAAATATAAATAATTTAAGTTATAACTAATTAAAATATAATATATAGTTATTATAATATTAAGCTATAATTTTAAAAATAAAAAATAAAATATACTATTAAATTTTTTTTAAATATTAGTTTAGTATTTAAGTTTTTTATAAAATTATTTATTTAAATAAACTTAGCACTTAATATTATAAAAATTTAAGTACTTAAAGTAAGTTTAAAAATTAACTTAAAAGTTTATTAAAATTTTACGTTATTAATTATATAAAAAAAAAGTTAAAATTATTTTAAAATTAATTTTAAATAAAATTTATTAACTTTATAAACCATAAATAAATAAAAAATTAAAAAAAAAATTAAAAAAAACAATTAAAAAATACATTTAATACATTTAATATAATATAGTATTATTATAATATAAAAGTAATATACTTAAAAAATTTAAATAATATTGTTTAACTTTATGTTAACTTAAAAAGTTTAAAAATACTAAAAAAATTAAAGTATTAAGTAATTTAAATATAATATAAAATTTTTATATTTATTGATTATTTTCTATTAATAGAATATTTATATTTATATTTATATTTATATTTATATTTATATTTATATTTATATTTATATTTATATTTATATTTATATTTATATTTATATTTATATTTATATTTATATTTATATTTATATTACTATTATTAATATATTATAGTTAATATATAGTCTTTAGTTATATAGTTATAAGTTTAAGTTTTTATTTATATTTATATTTTTATTTTTATTTTTATTTTTATTTTATTAATTTATTTTAAGTACTTTATATATTTATATTATATTTTATATTTATTTTTACTAAAGTTTATTATATAGTTTAATATTCTATTGACTTAAAATACACATAATACTAAGATGCTTTTTAGTTGCTTTTTTTAGGCTTTTTAAGTTACTAGCGTGATAGATAAATAGATATAATAAAATAGCTAGCATAGTAATAATTAACTATTTTATGTAATAGCTTAGTTAAACCTACTTTAATATTTTACTACTTTTAGAAGTATATTTTCTAGCCATGTAGGAAAAATTTAACGCATTGAATAATATACAAAAATATGTTATTGCGTTGTACTAGTAATGTCTTAAAGTTAGTAAGTTTATGATATTTTCTCCGTAAATTTCTCCCAAATCTCCGCTCAGCGCTCAGGCCACCTGCGGAGTCACTGCTCCAGGCCCCACTCTATACAGGGCGCCATTATTAATAACCGCAATCACCGCCAGCACAGAATGCAGTGCAGGCGTGGTCTGGACGGTGATACGCTCCACCTCAGCAGCCTTTTGACCATCAGAAAACCAGCTCGTGATAGTCGCCTAGTCTCTCACCCTTCGTTTCCCCACTTGATTGAGCAGAACAGCCTGATATTGCGACTACCGTGCAGGGACTCGCGCTCATCCCCCAGCATCCCTGGCATCATCCTCCCGCAGTTGCTATAGCTCCTGCAGCAACAACAGTACTACCGTCCACGTCTGCCGAGCTGTTGGGAGGGGCCATAAAAGGTTGATGTCAAAGAGGTGGGCGTCAGAACTCGCATCAGGAGTGAATTCCGGGACTGGGAAGGTCACAAGCGCAGAACCGCCACTCCTGGTCTGAACTGTGTGTATCTATTCAGCATTATTGAAGCGTGACCATCACGCTAAAGATTCAAGCCATTTAAGCAGGAGACCTAAGGAGAAAGAGGGTAAAAGAGATTCTATAACAGAATGAAAAGGCGGGTTCTTTGGCAGGTAATCTCTGAAAAAGAGGGTAAAGAGCGGATATTGTGAGGTTGTAGAACGGAAGAGAGCTGAAGGACAGGATATGAACAGGAGAACGCAGGGAGGTGTGAGTCCACGGCAGGGCGATGACGCTTGGAGGGGGCAGAATGAGACAAGGGAATTGAGGAGGTGAAGCAAGAGCGAAAGAAAGTGGTTAGCTGTTAGAGGTGCCATGTGCTCATGCAGAGCACGGGAAGGTGAGAGTAAATAGAAAGGAAAGGAAGGAGATAAAGGAAGGAAGGACGCGGTCGAGGATAGAGGGTGGAGGGGGGAGGGTCAAGGGTTCTTATGTATAGGTTAAAAGCGGCGGGTGGCCAAGCGATGCAACCATGCCTAAGTGGCCCTACTAAACCTGAGGGGATTTCCCGTCAACAAGATTACCAGATTAAGCCTGATGATAAAGAACTTTATTACTGTCCCTACGCACCCAGATGTTCGCATGAGCCCACTAAGCTAAAACATATCTATCATTAAGTTCACTACAATATTACTAGAGCCAGGCTACTAACCCATCACCTAACCAGTACCTTAACTCACACATCAAGCCCGTTAAGTGTGAGGAGCGAACTTGTAATGGGATTCAATTCTCTTACAAAGGAGATTACAAACGATATAAAAACGAAATATATGGCGAAGAAAAACTCTGTCCTTACAATAACCGCAAACGATCAAACTAAGGGCAGAGATTCAAGCGAGAGGGCAATTTGAAACGCCATGTCGAACTGGTGTATATACAGGTTCATGAAAAGCTCCGTCGCCCCCAGCCTAACCACTCTGGTATAAAGAAGACGAAGAATCGGAGTCGGAAGACTAATATTACTAATTCTAATGCGAAAAGTGATCCAACACGCGCCCAAGCCCTGCACTCACCGGAGTCATGCCAGGGAAATTTTAAGGCTAAAAAAGCTAAGAGAAAGATTTCCGAACTTGAGAAGAAGTATGCAGACATGGGGGCGTTAGTAGATGGGCAGCTTAAAAAGATGGTACATCCGGAGCAAAAGAACAAGAGGCTTCAGCGGGAGAACGAGACACTACAGCAAGAGAACGAGATGCTATAGCAAGTGGCTATTAAGTTAGTGTAGTAGTTTAAAGTATTAGGTATTTATACCCTAATTATTGTTTATTAAACATTGTTGTTTAGAGTTTGTTAAAGCCATTAATTAGACTAAGTTCATTCAATTTTGTATTAGCAGCTAGTAGTTGAAATTTAGTAAAGTAAGCAAAAAAGTCTTCTTACTTTAGTGAAGTAAGTCGAATTACTTAAAGTTATAAGCTTTTTATTTAAGTCTTTATATATGACCTATAAAATAGTAATAAGCTAGTTTACTATTTATATAAGTTAATAGTAATTTATATATTATATATTTTTAGTTTTCCCCTAGATAGTGACTAGTTTTTTGTGTGTACTTTTACTAAAGACTAAAAAAACAGCATCACCAAAAAAAAGCGCTTATACTAATATTTCTTTTATATAATTAAATGTAGTAAGGACTGTAGTGAGATTAGATTTAAAATTAGAATTTTAATAACACTTACAGAAATCCCAGACGTAAGAGAAGGGAATAATAGAATAACTAGCTAGAGTTTAAAAACCTAAATAGTATATATAAATAGTAATAAACTACTTTCTTTATAAACAGTACTAAAGATATTAAATAGCACTTAATCTTGTCTGTATGTGATATATACTATGTTAGGAATAATAACCTCTTACTAGATTTATATTCTCTAGAAATAGGTATTCCCAAAAAGATCGTTAATAGTTATCTAGAGTTTCTTATTATGAAACTGTAGTATTATATTATTACTAAGCCTATAAGGTCTAGATAGTCATATTAACTCTCTATTATAACCTTTTTTAGAAGAGTACTATAATTTATTATCTTTAGATAGAAACACAGAGCCCTTTAGATATTAATAAAGTATAAAAGGGATAAACATAAGTAATAGTAATATTTTAAATACTATTAAGGTAAATAAATCTAGTTTACTAAGCTATACTATAATAGACTTTATTTTAGTATATATATTATACATTATTAGTACTTACGCTCCTTTCTTAATATTATTCTTTTAATTAATATAAGTAGCATTAACCTAGAGTACTTGTTCTCTAAATAAATACTAAAGTATATTAAGAACTAACATAAGATTAAATATTACCTTAATTATAAAAGATTTATAAAGTATATTAGTAAGTTTTTTATACTTTTTTTACTTATAGGACAGTACTTTATATGGAGGATGATTATTAAAAAAACGTGTATAAAATAGTACTTAATTCTAGATAAATACTTATAGCTATAGAGATAGAGTAACTAAAAGCTTTTATTACTAGTTAGTACTAAATATATATATATAGTAGATATTTCTTATAAGTCTTAGAAAGCTTAAGGATTATTATGTGAAGATAATTATAAAAAATTACTCAGCTCCTAAAAGACGTCAATAGGAAGAAATATTTTAAATTTAATAAACTATTTAAAACTCTATAAAAGAGGAAACTTCGTGCTAACTTATCTTAACTATAAAGATTTCATCTTAGTAAAGAAGTTAACTAAAATTGTTAAAAACTTACTCTATTTATATATAGATATATGTTCTGATACTTCTGCGCTTTTATAATAAACTTAAGCTTAAAAAAAGTAGTAATAATCTAAAGTTATATTATTATATACCTCCTTTAGGAACTTGTTTTATGTATAAATATATATTAAATACTTTTATTTTTTAAAATAACTCTATCTATCCACGCCTGTATATTAATAGTACTGAATTATTATTTATTTCTAGCTAATTTACTTAGTTCTTTATTTACTATAATTCTCTACCTAGTCCTAAATCTTACGCATATATTTATTATTCTCTTAATTATATCTCTAGTTACTTGTATTATAGCTATAGGGTAGAATAATAAGCTTTTATTTAGTTTTAGTCTTATAATTTATTAAAAGAGCGCTTTATTATTCTTTACTATTTTTTTATTCTCTTTCTTAACTTTTCCTTTCTCTATAGGTGTATTAGATATAGAATTAAGGTAAAGTACTATAATATACTTTTTTAATACTATAAACTATACTAGGCTTGTGTACTAATAAATTATAGTAATACTATATAAATCTAGAAACTACATATTAATTATTAGTTCTTATATTATAATTATAACTCTAGTAGCTAGATACTATTACTTATAAATTATCTTAAGAAGCTTATTAATAAATGTTTTAACTATAGTGCTGTTATTAGATATATAGTTATATATTTTATTTATAGCCATAATTTTGCCACACTCTGTCTGAGTAATGAATACTAAGAGAGATATATTAAAAAAGACGTATATAAAGTCAACATCAATAACTAGATTAGTTAAATTAATTATAGTAAGGGTTTTAGATTTACTGGTAAGATAATTAGACTTTAAGCCAGCACTTAAATTTAAGAAGCTTTTAAGAAGCTTAATGTGCATTTTTAATAGTCTATTTTACTTATCTAGAAATACTATCTCCTTAAGCTCTTTCTTGAACGCGTGGTAGTTAAAAGTACTAATATCTTTTATTTTATAAGCTATATCACAAAGTATCTTTATAAGAAGCTTATAAGATATTAGTATAGTATCTTAAGAATATATCTAGGGCCTTGAAATGCGCCCTGCTATGTATATCTAGGTAAATCCAGAATCTTCCTATTTAGATATTTAGATTTAGCTTTATAAAACTTTTTATAGCCCTAATAACAGGCAGCGCAGAGCTAGAGTAAGATTATTAAAGATAATATATTTTAGACTATTCCACTAGAGAAGAAATAAAATAATGTGGATAATAAATATAGTAAGAAGGATTATACCTGTATATATAATAGCATCTCGCCTTCCTTTCCTACAGCTATAAGTGTTTTAACTTGTTTAGTATTTAAGTACTTTAATAGTAAGTGTAACTTTCTAACCTTAATATTCCCTCTGTGGTCGTTAAATATTTTCTTATACTATTCTTTTAATCTAAGGTAGTTACTTAGCGATATTAGCACTATAGTTAGGATTTAAGAGTATAGATAAGCTGCCTTACATACTCTACTATCTTAATAGCTATTATAGTAGAATACTAGCTCAGTAAGGGGGTTCAGGTTCTTTCTAATATAACTTAATAATTATTTATTAGTAAGAAGGTAATTCTCTAGTATATAAAACAACATATGCGACTTCTTTAAGCCTTAAGAATTATAAAGAAAGGTAGATTATAAAGAATTCGTATTTAGGAGCATAGGCTTAATGTTAACTGTTAGTTCTGTAACCTCTTATACTAGATTAGTTAGAATGTATTCTAATATAGCATACTACCGCAGTGCCTTCTTAGTGTTACTTTTCATAGTAGATTTATTAGTATTATTACTAGTACTGCTCTTGGCCCTGGAGGAATCTATTCTTAAAAGCTTTTTTTTAACATTCTACTAAACTAGTGGCGTTATCCTTATCTTTTGTAACGTAGCCTTAAACATAAGTCTATTAATATTAGAGCCCTGACTATAGGAAAGAAGTAACTAGTATTATGCTAGCTTAGATAGTTCTTAGGAAGACATAATTAAAGGTGAAGTACTACTGGTCTAACTACTAATCTCTAATAGGCCTTTAGACGTTAGATAATGATAACCACCAGAAAAGCCAGGAGCCATGGCTAAATATTGGTGATGATAAAGTAAAAAATAGTTTATAGGATTACAGATTTGTCTTATGCACAAACCACATACAAATCTTCTATAAATAAGTGTTTGTTTCAAGATCTATCTTAAACTCCGCTTCAGTGAAAGACGAATTAAAATATGTCATACTAAGTACAAATTCTTGTAACTTTTCTTCTAGAAAGATCACGGGGTCGCCACGAGGGAAAACTTGGTAATATTTTAAATTAATAAATGAATCAGCGTTAGCTGCGCGACTATGGTGCTAAATTTTCCAGATTAAACTCACAGCTAAATATGTCTTGATTTATCTAGAGCTTTCCTACTCGTTTCACGGCTCCCTATAATTTCTTTCGTTAAAGAGCAGGACATGTCATTTTGACACTAATCTTTAAAAGCCGAGAATCCATCATTATTGTTCTCTAATTAACTAATGTCAATTAATGGTAATCTGCTTAAAATGAGAATATAATTGCTAGCGGCGAATATAAAAGGTGCACGCATGCATTTGCATAGAAAAAATTATAAAATTTATTATCTGCATACTGAGGCTGCTGCAGCGAATTTTCTGAAGAATTAAAAGCTACTTACCTCTATACGACAACTATACATCTCACTCCAGACGGCGCTGGTGTTAGACTGAGCCACCGACCTTTCCTCTAGATCAGTAATCACTATGGCTGCTGTTTTGTTCGCTGGTACTCAGTCGAGCGTGAGCTCGAGCTCTTATTAATCCACCCACATAAGATCTTATCTATTTCATTATCTTTGTTAAGCAGTTCCACTAGTAGCATCATCGCAGGCGGTCGTTAATAAAGCGGAGGATTATAAATCTAAGATTCCCATTAAACGTACAATCGCAGAAGATCTATCTCAACTAGAAGAGAATCGGAAGGCTAAGCTCCGTTGCTTTAACAGCCGTTAGAGGAAATTTTGCCGAGACTTGAAATTCTCACTAATATCTGAGCAGACGGTGTGCTTGACCTCGCAGTATGCTTATACATTAGTAATAGACTAACTAATTCCAGTGCATGGAGAAAGGGAGGAGCAACAGAGAGGAGTATATGTATACGGTTGTTAGACGAACAAGAGGACCACCTCCGGTTCCCACCCCGCCAATTCAACCTGGGGGTTACCCTTAGGGAAGTCTTGAGAAAGAACGGAATCCTTACCTTAGTGCGCCTGACATGGACGACGAGAAAGAGAGAAGCAATAGAGAGGAGCATGTGTATACGGTTGTTAGACAAACAAGAGAACCACCTCCGGTTCCCACCCCGCCAATTCAACCTGGGGGTTACTCTCAGGGAAGTCTTGGGAAGTAACGGAATCCCTACCCTAGTGCGCCTGACATGGACGATGAGGAAGGTGGTAAACTCCTTTTGATTCCCCTCGAGCGTGAGCGCAAGCCATACACCGTAAGGGAGGATACGGGTAAGCTCTACGGAACGAAGTTTCCAACAGACCCTCCCGGGGCTTTGAAACTCAGCACAGCCGATCTCATTCCACGACTTTCGGCGGGGGCGATAGCGGCTTGAAGCAGCGCCTATATCGTGCGTAGCTCACCATATCCCGTGACGTGGAAGAGAGATGGTTGGGGTTCGCGTCGATTTGGGTATGGCTGGGCCAGTCTCTCTCACTTCATCAACAATCTTCCGCTGCGTCGTCGAGCTTTGTACAGACATCGATACCACCTTCAAAATGGTCGTGTTCGGACTCCCCAGTCAAACAAGATGCTCAATGGCAACGCAACTCCTTTTGGTTACACACTCTCCTTTTGGTTATGACGAACAAGAAAAGCTTGCCGTTGAGCAAAGGAAGCGCGAGCGCGAGGCGGCGAGGATTCAAAGGGAGATCCAGCGTGACACTGAGCGCGAGGCTAAAGGGCTTGCTCGCGAGGAAGCTTTGTACAACAGGGAGGCTAAGAAGCAACTGAAAAGTGGCTCGAGATCGACGCGAGGAAAGGGGAAGAAGAAATCTACTGCAATTGCTGCCACTACAGAGCCTCTTTCAGATGTGCATGATGAGGATACCCCTTCGGAGGTGGATGCACCTTCATCTCGCCCAGGGCGCGCCAGGAAGCTTCCTGCACGCTTTAAGGACCCGAAAGCTTCTCGGCAGCGAGGGATCAACATCCTCCCAAGGCAAGCCAAAAACAGTAGCTGTTCTACCAGGATGTTCTTTCTTGTTCCTTTTCTTTAGCAGTGTCCACAGGTAATATCCTCCCAGCAATCTTTTTCCGTGTGGCCTTTCTTCCCGCACTTCTCGCATGTGTTTGTTGATGTAGCAAGAGTAGTTGGGGGAGGTTGCTCAAAATCATATTCCAAAGCGCCGGGGGAAGGCTAGGGCGGTGAACTTCGCAACTAATCGAAGGAACCCCGCATGTGTTAGCGTTGACCAGAATGGTTCCCTAACACATGCCTCAAGGATAAGAATCTTCTCCGATGCACAGTCGGCGCTTCAGTCGATACAAAGCAGGAGGGCAAGCGCCTGTCAAGAAATAGTTGCCGAGATTGTCAAGAAACTACAGATGAACAATGTCACTCTATACTGGATTCCCGGCCATGCAGGATTCACAGGAAACGAGAAAGCAAACAAGCGTGCTAAGGCTGCAACAAGACCAGAGAGCGAAGAACCACCCCAGAGAGATGGCCATCCATGGTATCTCGTCAAGCTAGCTCTGAAAAAGGCTGGAGTAACAGCAGGACCACTCCTTTCGCCAAGATCGAATGCTGGCAAGTTTACAAGGAAAATTGACGGCGCACTTCATCTGGGTAAGGCAGCAGGGCTATACCAGCTGCTAGTAAGCTCAGAAGCGGCTATTCTTGCGCAGTTACGCACTGCAAAGTCGTTTCTCAATGAGTATCTCCACAAGATTAATGCGTCGGAAACGCCAGCCTGCGAATGTGGGCTTACAGAATCAATACCACACTTCCTTTTCTCTTGCAGGAGATGGGAGCAGCAGAGAACAAAGTTAAGACAGCAACATGGGAATCGATTTGGCGACTTATCATACGCACTAGGAGGCTATTCAAGCAGACAGGAAAGCACCGCTCTCGTCGCTCAGGCAGTGTATTGGGCCTCAGCTTTTACAGGGGTTGGTAGACAACGCTTCTCGGCGTCCTGTAAAGGCTGAGGCCTTAAATGGGAACCTCGCCTGGTGAGGGTGAAAAGGTATTATGACGTAACGGCTGTGCAAGGCTCTCGAGTCCAGAAAGCATTATTGTTGAGATGTTTCACTTCTATCTTCCTCCCGAAACTTACCCTCCCAGGAAATTAGGGCCTGGAGAAGACTTACTTTCCCAGCTAACGAGACTCTCTGCTGGCTGAGCTGGAACATATCAAGTCCACTCCGCTAGTACGAGGTAGACCCAGCGGGGTGAGAACGCCAGCCATCTCGGCCTCCCCGAAGCGGAACGAGACGCGACTAGAGCCTCCGAAGGCACGTAGCCAGCGGGTCTGCGGTGGGTACCCCATGCCGTGGTGGGTGCCCCATGTTGTGGGTGCCCAATGCTGTGGTGGGTGGCCCGTGCTGCGGTGGGTACCCCATGCTGTGGGTGCCCAATGCTGTGGTGGGTGCCCCGTGCTGTGGTGGGTACCCCATGCTGTGGTGGGTACACCATGCTGTGATGGGTACACCACCATGCTGTGATGGGTACACCACGTTGTAGGGGGTACACCACGTTGTGGTGGGTGCCCCGTGCTGTGGTGGGATACCCAATGCTGTGGGTGCCTAATGCTGTGGTGGGTACACCATGCTGTAGGGACACCATGCTGTGATGGGTACACCACGTTGTGGTGGGTGCCCCGTGCTGTGCATACTGTGACAACTAACTACTTCACGCATGTCCACGGCAAGCCATCAAAATCTCTGGCCAAAATTAATGGGCGATTCAATTGCCAGCGATGCTAATTCAATTCTAGAATTGTGTAACTAATACCTTCGTGGAAATCTCAGCGCGCCTAGGTAGTTAGTTAACTAACTAACTAATGGGACATCGCAAGAAAGAATTTGAGTTTGGGATGCCCGCCTAAGCCTAATGTAGATAGTTCATTTCTAGTCCTAACGTAGCCTCTCTAAGTTAACGTTAAGTTATGTTGTCTGGGTTCTGAGCATAAAAGGCAACCCGCATCCCGCATTTACATATGTAACTTAGTCTCGAACTCATAAATTTTATGGAGAAGATTGTTGCCTCTTCTCTTCCTTTTGGTAGTGAGGCGTCTTCTTCCTATGTCCCGCCATGGTGCGCAAAGTGGTGCACTAGTATATGTACCTCTTATACTCGAGCTCACGGTCCGAAAGTGAGCGCCTTGGGGCCGGCGGCTTCTGGCAGTCAGATTTCAGCGGGAAAGACATGCCGCGATTTACAATACAGTCTTTTTTGATTCATTTACCCCGACCCCTCCCGAAGGATATGCAGGCTACTACTACTATTGTCTATCCTTCTAAAATTACTATATAGTGTACTACTTCATGGAGACGAAATTTAAGCCTCGTAAGGGCCTGTGTTAGTCTCTTTATCTGCCGTCTCCCTTATGGGGCTGGTCTGGTGCTCTTAATATAAATCTTTTCAACTCCTCTATAAAGTCAAGCACTGTATTAATTACGTTGTTGTTGATTGTTCATCCTTTAAGTTCTTCCTAGTTTCCTTAAGGTCTTCCTTTAAGCATTTCTGCAATACTGTTAAAGGCGTTTCCTATTTTATTCTAAAGCTTTTGCCTTCTTACCTTAAGTTTTAGGTAGTCTACTAAAATATGCTTTACTATCTCTCATGCTCCGCATTCGCATTTGTCCTCTTTAGTGACGCTAAATATTTTGGTGTGGGTAGCAAGCCACGAATAGCTAGTTCTAAGTTATGTAAATAGATATGCTCTGTTTCTTGATTAAGGGCTGTAGAGACTCTATATGCATCTTAATAGTAGCCTGTCATCTATTCTTCACAGGTGTTTACCTTTTTCTATGGTTTGCCATTCTTTCTACCATTCCTCAAACATTTCTGTTCTATTTTGTCTTATTTGTGTGGTAATGGGGTGCTTGAATATGTGGGTCTTAGTTAGTCTACTTACTACTTTCACCAGGCTGTTAGCTGCGTTATTTCCTGGGATTCTATTGTGTCCAGGTATCTAGAGCAGGCGTATTCTTATTTACCGTGTCTTTATATTCTCCATGTTATTAAGAATGTTTCATACTATCTGCTAGCCTGATTTGTTAGGGGGATTCTATAATGCCTAAAGGGCTAATCTATTATTACTTATAATAGTAAATATTCTATCTCACTAGAGTATTCTGTTATTGTATGTCTTACTCTTAATCTCTTTAGTAGTATAGTATATTACAATAAGCTTAGCTACATAGGTAGACCAGAATTTCTTAGGGCCAATACTAGTGCTCTATAATCTAGTAATTTCGTTTTATTAATTAATTATGATTACTATAGCTTTAATGTTAGGTTTCTTTCTTATAGCGTTAGTAAAGATTATTATTTCTAAAGCATCTATTAGATTAATAATCTTCTAAATAGCTTTTTCTTCTTCTTATTTAATATTAATTACTTTGAATACTGGTTGTCTCTATAGTGCCAGGGGTTTTAGGTTAATCCTTTCTAGATTTTTAATAGCTTTTAGGTTCAGTATTCTGGTTACTTTAACTAGTAGAAACTTTACGTATATTTCTTTTCATACACGTCTTCTTTCTATTTACTTTAGAATGTTTTATATTAAATACTCTTTTAGCAGCGTGTGTAGGTTAATAATAGTATTCTACACTTATTACTTTAGTTAAAAATATATTAGAGAAGTGTAAGATTCTATTTCTAAGATTTATATTATAATTATTCTAAATACTAAGAGGGTCTTAAGTAGTACTATTCTTTATATTAAGTTAAGTACTCTAAGATATTCTTTATCTTTATTAATATTATACTAGATTATTAATATATAGTCTATCTTTAGTATAACGCATACCTAGTATAACTATTTTATTTAGGTTAAGCGGAGGTATCTAAGGCCTTTTATACTAAGTATAGTTCTAGTAGCTTTTTGTACTACTTATTATATATATTACTTTTATCTTATTTTCTAATTAAAGACTATCTCTAGGAGTTTAGCTATAGGTGCTGCTTTAACTATTTTTTTATATATAAGAATTTCTTCTATTCCTAGTTCTTTTTTCTTTCTGGTTAGATGGATTAGTTTTGTTTTTTTAGCTATAAAGTATAAGCCAGTCCGTTTTACCCACCCTTTAATATATAGAATATTCTTTTTTTAAATCTTTTAAAGGTTCTTTTCAGTAGTGAGTCCGGCCCTCTATCTAAAGTAATTATTAATATATACTAATACCCCTTTTTTAGTGTCCACTAGTTAATCTATAAGGTCTAAGTTAAAGAAAATAAAGAGAATTAGTAATAAAAGAGATCTTTAGGTTAAGCCTATATTCTCTAGAGGAATTACTTTAGTCTTAAAGTTATTAAACTTAATACTTACTATTCTTTCTTCTATAAAATTTTATATCTATTTTCTTGTGATTACCGGGATGCTGTTGTTACGAGTTACCTTAACTTAATAGTATGTTTTATATTAGTAACTCTACCCTAACTGAATACTTAATAAATGCTTAGTCCTTTCCGTATCTGGAATAGATAGCCCTAGGTTTAACAGGATAGAGTTTAGTCTTATCGCAAGGTAGGAAGAGAGTGTATAATAGATTTAATAAGATAGTATCAAACTATTTCACTCAAGGTCAGGTCTTAACTTAGAGAGAAGATCTTAATTTTAGAGTAACTACAAAGAATCCAAAATATCCCCGAGCCATTTCATGTCTCATATTTATAGGAAATCCTCCGTGCGTACATTGTATACCTGTTAGCGGTATATTAGATACTGCTAGAGAAGATAAAGGAAAATAAGTCCTTTCTTAGTATTATTTTCTTCATCTGCACTCATCTGCTAAGCCCTCGCTTAATTACATATACTACTGCTCCCAATTCTCAGGCATGGTTCTATATCTCTATTCTCACTTCTTAGCCCGTACTTTAGCCTGTGCCAAAGCGTCCTGTATGCGCTTGCAGTTCTTTCTTTCCAGCTCAAACATACGTTTCCATTCTAGAGCTTTATTAGCTATTGTTACCAGTTCCCTCAGTTTCTTAAGTACAGTTATCTTTCTATTACCGTCTATAACACTATCCCCTTCTTCTAAGTCTTCGTCTCGGAAGATAGTTTCTCCCTTCCATAAATAGTATAAAGGCAATAGGTCTTCTGGCCTGTGCTCTAAACTATAAGATTCTTAACTTCCTTTTCATCCTGCCTAGTGTCTTAATAATGATACGCCCTGAGTCATCTCTAATACATGCTCACTATTTAGTTTCTTAAATCCATAATAAACTCCGTCACATGCTGTTACCGTGTTCTTGCTGTTGTAATAACGGTCACTAATATCTAGTGCGTCTCTCCTCTAGGCGCTGTTCTGAATATATTAATCAGAACACAAAATACGACCTTATCATGTCTTAGCCTGAATGAGATTAGTTAAACTGCGACAAAAAGCGCCTTCGCCGTCAGTTAGAAAAAACCCAGGATAATCTTCTTAATTATTATTGTCGTAAAGAAGAGTTGTGGGCTCGCGAACGTCGACTTCATCATAAGCTAGCCTAAATAGATTCTTAGGAGAAGGAAATGTTCCAGCGCGAGCTTACCTCAATTAACGAAGTTCATGCAATAAAGAAAGAAGAGTAAAACCGTTAGAATTAATCTAGTACACTACCACCTACAGCGTCCGGTATCGCTTTGTCTTCCTTCTTAGGTTTTGAGTAGAACGTTCTCTATTCCCCTTACTTATTAGACCCCGCTTTAGAGCAAGCCTTTACTGCCCCCTTTAATAGTACTAGTTAATTAGCTCCGAACTGTTCTTCAAGTTCCTGATTAGTTCTTAAGTGTCGTCTTTAGGTCCGTATTCTTTCTATCTAACTAGGTACTTCCACTAATGCCTAAACCGTTGGTAGTCTAAGATCTACTAGACTTTATACTTAGTACGGTTTTCCTCAAGTTTAAGTTTTATCTACAGTTTAGCATTATATAGTACTGGTTCTAATTTAGATACATAGAAAACTAGATAGATCCTTATATTATTAGGTAGTTGTAGTTCGTAATTCACAGGTCCTATTTATCATTTAACCTTAAATGGTCCTAATTTTACGTGATCCAGTTTTCTTGATAGTCTCTTTATTTCCAAATTTTCCTTTTTTAAGAAAACCTTATCCCCCTCCTTAAAGGTTAGTCTCTTAACTCTAGTTTTATCTTTGCTTTTCTTACTAAGATTGCCTTTATAGATAATTTTCTGTGTAATTTCTTTATATAGTGTCTATAAGTCTTTAACTTTTCTCCTTACTAACTCTGATACTTTGTCTAGTGTCTTTAGTTCTCAATAAGCCGTTAGCTCATAACCATAGTTTACATAGAATAGTAATCTTTCTATTATTAATAACTTTGCAGAGTTGTATACAAACTTAGTTATTAGTAGTAAGTTAATCCAGTTATCCTGTAGTTCATTAACATACATTCGCAAGTATTATTCTAATATTTAATTTATCCATTCTATTTGTCTATCTGTTTGTAGGTGAAATGCTATTAAGAGGTAATACTTAGCCTCTAGCCGTCCTACAAACATTCTCTAAAATATTAATGTGAATAACTTATCTCGGTCTGTAATAAATTCTCGTGGCATCCCGTATCATGTAATTAGTATTTTAATTAATAATGACACCAGTTCATCCGCTTTTATTTCCGTATGAGTTAGTTTAAAGTAAGTGTACTTTGTTAGTCTATTAATAATAACCAGTATCATATTATACTATTAACCTGTTAAGGTAGTAATTGTCGGTATTCCCGTAATAAAGTCTATTATAACTGATTCCTATAGTCTGTTTAGTGAAGGTATTGGTTGCATGAGTCCATATTTCTTATATTTTAATGCTTTATTCTTTTTGCATTTAATGTATTCCGAAAGAATATTCCTAACCTTACTCTAAATTCCTGGAATTTAGAAGTATCTGTTAATCCGTTCTATAGTCTTCTCAACTCCTTAATGTCCGTGCATTTCGGCTGAATATTAGTCTTTAATCAGCTCTGTTTGTAATTCGTCTGGTATATAAATTATTCCTTAGTCTAAATTCTAAAGTAGTCGTCTATTATTGAATTCCCTTATTCGTTTTTCCTAAGTGTTTTCGATAATAACTATTGATTTGATATCTATTTATAAGCTTTCCAGAGATCCGTCTCGTTTTTGCTTGAGTATTATATTATGTATTTCCAGTATGTCTCTTATATAGTCTGCTTATTAACTAAGTACGTTAGCCACTATATTTTCTTTTCCTACTTTATAAAGTATTCAGAAATCGAAAGTTAATAGTAATTCCTACTATCTGACTTGTTGTTGATTTAACTTCTTCGTCGTTGTAAATGTCGTCAGGTTCTTATAATTTAAATATATAATAACTTAATGTTTTGCTCCTTCTAAGTAATATTTCCATTTTTCGAATGCTTGAACTATCGCCAATAATTCTTTATCATGAATATTATAGTTCAACTTAGTAGTCGTAAGTTTGTGAGATAAGAAGTCTACTAGGTGTTTACGTTTATTATTCTATACTTATAATAGAATAGCTTTTATAGCTCTATCTGATACGTCTGCATATATCTCTACTTAAAGTCCTAGATTAAATATTTTTAATATTAGTAGTTTTCTAAATCTTTGCTTGAGCTTTATAAAAGCTGTATCTTCTTTATTTATCTACTTAAATTATTAATCTTTCTTAAGCAATTCTGTTAAGGGTATTGTAATTCTTAAATAGCCCTTAATAAATTGCCTGCAGAATCTCGTAAATCTAAGGAAAGAATAAACTTCTTTCGCGTTTATTAGTGTTAGCTATAATAGAATATCTTTAGCTTTATTTAGGTCAACTGCTATCCTATTTCTAAATATAATATATTCTAAAAACTTAACTTTCTTCCTATGGAACACACATTTCCCCGTTTGAATATATAAGTTGTGTTTCTTGAGTTTTCGTAGTACCTTTCTAGTATATTCAATATGCTCGTTTAATGTCTTATTTATGTATACTAAGATATTATTAAAGTATGCTAGTATAAAGACATCTAGATATTCCCTCAGAACATAATTAATAATAGCTTGAAATATTACTAGTGCGTTAGTAAGTCCTATGGGCATGACTATATATTTATATAATCTATAGCTTATTTTAAAAGCTATCAGCCACTCGTGTCCGCTTGCTATTTATATTTAATAGTATCTATCTTTAATATTAAATAAACTAAACCACTTAGCCCCTCTGAGTTTGTATATGAGTTCTAATATTAAGGGTATTAGATAGTAATTCTTAACTATTACTTTATTTAATTATTAATAGTCTACGCAGAGTTATAGTTTCCTGTTTTTCTTTAATATAAATAATACTAGTGACGTAACCTCGCTTTCGCTTTCTTATAGATATCCTTTTCTAATATTATTATTCAAATATTATCGTAACTTCTCTTATTATTTAATAGATATTTGATACAATGGTGCTGGTTTTGGTTTCTCTTCTTTCTTAAGTATAATCTTACAGTCCTAATCCTTATGTTCTGGTATTTAGTTTTCTTGTTTTTTTATAAACTATTTCCTGAATTCCTTCTGGTATTCGCTTGGCATAATAAACGTAGTATTATAAAGAGTTACTTTCTTTATCTATATTATAGCTTTTATTTATCTATAGTAGTTCTTCCTAATTCCTACAGACTTTATTTTCTAGTTAATTAGTAAGTTCTATTATACTAGCTAGTTCTATCCTAGTATAAAATCCTTACTACTTAAATCCATAATTTTAATGCGGCGGTTATCTGTGTAACTTATTATCTTAATAGTTATATTCTCTATTTTAAGATTAATTAGACTTTCTTTAAATGTTACTGAATTATTATTTATGTATACTACTCTTACAGGTTCCTCTAGAACTTTAGTTAAGATATAATATTTCTATACTTACTTATTTAATATAAGTATTTTACTAGCCCTGTTATTTATGAGTGCTTGTATTTAAAAGCTATTAATACATACATCCACGTATAGCTTATTTTTATGTTTTTATTTAAGTCGTGTATAGTTGAGTGTTAACTTCTGTGTTTTAACCTTAAATTAGTCTTCCAGCAGCATAGTCGTTACTCGCTAGTTTTCTAGTTTTTTATTAGTTATTAACTCCTAAGTAGTAGTTATTTCTTTAGTGTTTCTTTTTTAGGTTTATAAATAGAATATTATTAGAGTTAATATTTTTCTTATAGTAGTATTTTATACTTTTTTCTTACTTCTTCTTTATAATTTTAGTACTTCTATTTTAAGAAACATTCCTTAATTATTAACTTAGCATGTAATTCTGTAGCTAATTATCTATTTTAGTAGTGTTTAGTCTAGTGATATTAGTATCCTAGTTAGTACTTATCTTAGTCTAATTATTTATATTTCTCTGTCTTTAAGTCCTGAAGTTCTTTTTTGGAATCTATGTAAATTAGTTCCTGCTATATGTTAAGTTTCTATTTCTATACTATTTATTTTAGTACTTATCTTATTATTAGTCCTTTAACTTATATAGTATACGCTGTTTATTTATATTCTTATTTTATATACGTTTTTTTTTTATATATCTAGTACTTCTTTTATATAGATCTTTCAGCGGCATTATTATTCTATACTTATAATATTAGTAAAGTAAGTTTCTTATTAGATTTCTTATTCTAATCTCCTTCTAGTTTTAGGTGTCTTACGGGATGGTAGTAAGTCATATAACTTATAAATAGTATTAGTTCTTATTTATAAATTTTATTTATTTATATAGCTAATTTTTTTCTATTAAGTTTTTTATACTACTTATTACTAGCTATTTGTATTACTTATTAGTACTTATATATCCCGTCTTTTAGAGTAACCTTCTAGTGTTTAGTGACATAATATTCCCCTATATAATATTTTAATCTATAGATCTAGTAATGTCTCTAGTTTATTTATTGTCTAATTATTATAGATATTAGCTCTTTACCTTTTATTATCTCTTAATTCTGTTTTTATTTAAATTTCTGGTCTTCCTTCTTAAAGGGTCCTCCTTTTTATTAGATAATCTCATAAAATTAATTAGCTTTTTTTATAGAGCTGGCTTGGTATTATCTGATAGCAGCTTTTTATATAGTAGTAATTATATTACTAGCTAGCATTACTAGATAATCCTTAACCTACTAATATAGTACTTTATATTCTTATCCGAGATATATATAGCTTTTATAGATTTAGTATTATTTCTTTTAGATTTATCGTGTAATAGCCTCTTTAGTTATCTAATCCTTAGCTAGTTTTACTTAGACTATAGTAATCTTAATTTCTGTTAGTGCCTTAGTCTAGACATAAGCCTATTTAACGTCCACTGTTTATTGTTTGTATTCTTTAATAAAATGTCTCTGTTTTCTGTATCTGAGGCATGCCTTGCGTGTATATTAGTCTATTTATTCCTTAGTACATTTATCTTATCTTCTTTTATTAATCTATATATTCTTAACTAATACGTGATTAATTTCTATTGCATTATAGATTTAAGTATCTTTCCTACTTCTTTATAGTATATAGATTACTGGCCTAGCATTGTTTTTCTTTTCTTATTCCCTCTAGTACTAATAGTTATTAATAGTCACTGCTTGTTTAATGATTTTCAGAAGTATACTAAATCACTTTTCTTATAAAATTTCATCCTTAATTCTATCCTTTAGTCCTGTATAGTATATTATAACTAATAGTTAGTCTGTTTAATTAAGTCGCGATTGGATTTACTTAAACTCCGCTGTGTAATTAGCTACTAATGTTCGTTACTTAAGTTATTAAAGCTTTTAGATTACTTCTATTTCTTTGTTAATCTTATTAAAGACTACAACTAACTTCTTCTTAAAGCTCTTATAATTTTCGAAAGTTCTTCTAATATTATTATTACAGTTCGTGAGTCCTGCTGATTCTAGGTTAGAGTTTTCTTTTACTAAGTAGTTCTTTACGAGTAGCTTAAACCACTTTATAGCTCTTCCTATTATATTTATACCAGCTACCAAGATCTAATCTTAGTTAGTAATAAATAAAGCTTAATTAAACCGACAGTATAAGTCTATTGCGGTCATGAATGTCTTAAATTCATCCTAGTTCCCGTTAAATTTAGAAGGTAGTTAAATCTTTATAATTCCTTTTCTTTTATTCTTTACTACTTTAACTTGTTACCGTATACTAATTATGGCATCACGTAACTTTATGATAGCTGCTTTTTATTCCTGGATAACCTACTATATACTCTTAGTTCCTCCTAATATACTTCTAGTAGTAGATAAAGATCCTGCTATAACTTCTTCTTCGCTGCTACTATCACTTAACAAGTAAAGTTCTTATTTATTCTTATAATAAATCGTTATAAACTGTAATTAGAAATTCGTTATTAAAATCAATCTAACGTTCTCTTCTATACTTTGAAAGGGTAGTTATAATATTACGAGTTGCCTTAACTTAATAGTACGTTTTACGTTAGTAACTCTGCCCTAACTGAATACTTAATAAATGCTTAGTCCTTTCCATATCTGGAACAGATAGCCTTAGGTTTAACAGAATAGAGTTTAGTCTTATCACAAGGTAGAAAGAGAGTGTATAATAGATTTAATAAGATAATATTAAACTATTTCACTCAAGGTCAGATCTCAACTTAAAGAGAAAATCTTAATTTTAGAGTAACTACAAAGAATCTAAAATATCCCTAAGCTATTCCATGTCTTA
The DNA here is from genome assembly GCA_010093925.1 of Zopfia rhizophila CBS 207.26. Lineage (NCBI taxonomy): Eukaryota > Fungi > Ascomycota > Dothideomycetes > Zopfiaceae > Zopfia > Zopfia rhizophila. The sequence continues at coordinate 861,466 of ML994636.1, forward strand.
TATTTATAGGAAATCCTCCATACGTACATTATATACCTGTTGGCGGTATATTAAATACTGCTAGAGAAAATAAGAAAAGATAAGTTCTTTCTTAGCATTATCTTTTTTATCTATACTTATCTACTAAGTCCTTACTTAATTATATGTGCTACTGCTTTTAATTCTTAGGCATAATTCTATATCTCTATTCTCATTTCTTGGCCTGTACTTTAGCCTGTGCTAAAACGTCCTGTGTGCACTTACAGTTCTTTCTTTCTAGCTCAAATATATATTTCTATTCTAGAGCTTTATTAGCCGTTATTACTAGTTCTCTTAGCTTCTTAGGTGTAGTTACCTTTCTATTACCGTTCGTAACAGCTATTTTTCTTTAAGTGTATATTTAGTATTAGCTTATTAACGCTGTTAAAGGCTCTCTTAAGGTTAAAAATAATTAGTATAATTACTTTATTCTTAAGCTAGGCTTAGTTAATAGCGTTAGCTAAGATTAAAAGTACTTATTCTATTATATATTCTAGTCTTCCACTAAACTACATATCTAGAAGTAGTTTATATATCTCTATATAATATAAAAGGCGTTAGGTAATTACTGCTTTTAGTAACTTTCTTAGTATATTAAAAAAAAAAATTAGTTAGTATGCTCCTAGCACTGCATAGTCTAGCTTTTTAGACTTCCTTAAAATAATAATTATTATTATTTTCCATTTCGTTAAATAGTGGCCGAGGTTGGTAGATGCTTTAAAGATTTAAGTTATAATATATAATATATATTTTTATGTCTTCTTTTAGACTAGTATTAGCAGACTATTATTTTCTAGAGTAGTATTTATTTTTACGGCTTTTAACACTCTTTTAACTTTTCTTTTAGTAATAGAGATTTATAAGATCTTCTCTTTTATTATAGTTATTACTTTAGGGGTTAGTTTAGCTATTTTTAGGAAAAAACTTCCTAGAAATGCTTAGGCCTTATTATTATTATTAATAGCTTTATTACTTTCTATCTTAAGAGAGGGTATATTAGCGTAGCTGTTTTTTAAATTTATATACTTAGCTATTTTCTATAAGCTTCCTAATCTAGCGTTATTAAGGAATTTCTTTTAGTATAAAGCTTTTATTTACTTAATTATTTAGGTCTACTCTCAGCGTTTAGTTTATATTTTTATGAATAATATTATTATTACTAGATTCTCTTTTTCTTTTCTTGTACAGCTTTTTTGCTATTTCCTTTACACTCTATTAACTTCTATCTACTATGTTTTAAGTTCTGGGGTAAACTATTATTTAGAATATGAAAATAAATTCACAAGTAGTGTATACTTCTTAACTATTTTTAAGATAGCTTAGATTAAGTTATTAACCTGCTACTCTAGCTAAGCTATAGTTTTAATATTTTAGAGGTTATTTAATATTATTTATATTATCTTTCTAATATTTTCTCATTCTGCTCTCTTAAATGCTTTATGTGGTTTTTAGTTTACTTTTAGTTTTAATTAAAGATCCTATTTATAGTAAGTTACTTTATAATTAGACTTATAGTTCTTATAGTAAAGGTAATATCTAAGGACTCTCTTAGGTATATCTATTAGATTTAAGTTAATAGTTAATTTTATTCTAAAATAAGATAGTAACTAGAATATTAGAATTCCACTTAGCAAGCACTATTACATTTTATTGTCTTAAATAAAGATAAGTAGCTTTTTAGCGTGTTTTAGTAATAAATAATTAACTATTTTATTACTTTATATAAGGTAGTAATGATTAAAATCTTTTGTAAGTATAATTTAGGTAAATTTAGCATCTATTATAGCTTCTCTAATTATAGTCTATATTTTATTTAGCATAGTTTGTATTAAGATTTCCTCTAATATTTATTAATAGCTAAGTAGTGGGATATATACTGAAAATATTAATAGTTTAGTTTTATCTATTTAGACTTTTACTATTATTATATCTAGACTATTATATTATAGCTAGTGGTGGTTTAACGTAGAGATCTACTTATTTACATATAGTAAACTTTATTTTCTAATATTTTTATCTATATATGTAGGCAGATAGAGTTGCTATTTTTAGTAATTAATATAAATTTTATACATAGTAATCAATAGCTCCTAGATAAATAGAATATTAAGGTTTTATATTTATTTATTATTAATAAGGGCTTTTATGTCTGCTTTAGATTTCATAATATTTAGCTATAAAGTCTAAAGGTTTATTATATTTATTATTAGTTACTAGAAGCTATTTAGCTTTTGTATATATAGTCTTTAGTTAAATATACGCTATTATAGTTTATATATTTCACTTCTATATTAGAAGGGCACTCTCTGTAGTTATATTCTCCTATATAGTATTTATATCTTATTACTTTACTATAAGACTATACTAGATAGCCTAGTTCTTAGTATTAATAGTATTACTTTTTCTTAACTTAATACTGCTTAATATTGCTAATATATCTCTATCTAAATACTATTCTATTATTAATTATTTATTCTATTACTTTTATTGTTTTAAATTATACTCTTAAGGTTACTATCTTTTCTAGTAGTTTATCTTATTTTTTTAGCTATATAATTTTTATAATTTAGTGGCTTCTACTTCTTATGTTATTTTCTTCTATAATTTTCTTAATAACTTCTAATTAATTCTTTAGTAGGGTAATATTCTCTATTAGGACACTATAAACTACTACTCTAAAGTATAGTATAGTAAGTTTTATACTATTTCCTAGTATATTAAGCTATATAGTATAGAATTTAACTAGTTAAGTAAATTTTTTATCTCTAAATCTAATTATATATTTAGTCTTTATTATTTTAATCCCTGCTACTTGGACTTCTTTTGTCGTATTATTATTCTATAGGGCATTCCGGATGTATGTATTTACTAAATCTATTAAAAGATATTTTTTAAATGCTTTATTCTCCTCGCCTTTAGTATTAGTATTACTTTATTATATGCTAATTCTAATGCTTTTTAAGTCTCTATTAAGGCTTTTTTAACTAGTTATTTATTTAAAAATAGCTTTTAGTGCTATTACGCTTTAGTTTTTTACTACTATTAATATTTATAATCACGTTAAAGAAAGTGCTACTAAAAGGATATTAAGTTATATCTTTAACTTAAAAATCTCTTTTTTAAGCTTTATATTCTAGTTTTTTAATTTCTGTTATTTAGTTTTTACTTCTTGGATAATAAGACTTTACTAGATAATAATCTCCTTTAGGCTTGTTATTAGTTATAGGATTTTAGTAATCTTTTCTATTTAGTTTTATAATTTTTTAGGCTTGCTAGCTACCGCTTCTTGTATTTTTTAGGCCTTTTAGAATAGTATTTAACCTCAGGGGGCTAGTGAATCTTCCTAGGTTACTATAAATAGATTATGTTTAGAGATTATTAGGGCTATTAGGGCTTTAAGTTTTATAATATATTACTACAGCAGCCGCTAAAGAGCAGGCCTAAAAAATAAAGTAATAATAATAAAACTAAAAAAGTATCCAATAATAAAAACCTTCTTTTTATAAAAGAAGGATATAGTTATTTCTTTATAATATAGTCGCTAGTAAAACCGGCTTTCTTTCTAAGCACGCTACTGAGATTTTGCCTCGCACCATCAGTAGACCTCTTGGCAGTAGCCTTACCGAACTAAGTCAAGCGTTAAACAACGGTACATTCTGGACGGTACCAGTGGCTAGTGTACAGTACAAATCAAGTAGTGTTCTCTAAAGACTGGTTCCGCCACATGTGGCTCAGTCTTCCATTGTGGCCGGAGCGGGTCGGTACCAGAGCCCACTCCTTCGGTGAGTCTTCGTCCTCAGCCTACTGCACCAGTGCCCACTTCGCATGCGGAAATGCACCTGGCGTTTTGCCCAATTGTCGTAGGACCTTGCCAACAATTGGACTGTTAATAATCCTTGTCTGAAGGCCGCTATTATTGTTTCTAAATTTCACTTCCATGGACAGTTTCCGACTTTCACTTGCAGTAGCCATTGCTATAACATCCTCCCGTGCCTTTGACAGTAACTCCTCGAGCAAATACCCGCGAACAACCCAAGTGCAGCCCGTCCCTCTTCAATTTGCGAGCCGAATTCGATTGTTGAGAATTCTCTAGGAGCAGCTTTCGCTTCAATAGTTGGAAGCAAATATTATCTAAATGGCAAGCTGTTAGCCGTTTTGGGGAACGCATTTACCAGCTCCGGCTACACCCTTGTTTTTGAGGCGAGTCGCTATTTCACTTGGGTGAAAGAGGGAAGTCATGAATGGAAGTGTTCCTGCCAAGGAGCGGCGAGTAGACCACCCATGTTAGTATGCTCTTTTCAAATTGCGCGTAATGAAAAGATGCCAGCCGATAAATTCCTCGAAAGCTTAAAAATTCGCTTGTATCGCGTATCGTTGCTTTCCTCGAGCCTTAGGCGGAGCCTAGCTTATTGCAGGCCACCAACCTCCCACTGTCGCACACCGGTTCCTCCATAAGTGCCCTCGCCCTATCCAATTCCGAAGCCTCAGCCAACGTCTTGTCCTACGAAGCACGTTTCGCATCCGATCTTGAATGCGGAAGTATCTTTCCACGGCTCCCAGCGTCGAGGTTCGAACGCGTCTCGCTCTCGTGGCCCGCGCTGACGAACGGCTGACCAGCCCAGAACCGCGGGGCCCGTCGAGCTCCGAAACCTTTCACTGTCTTCAGATTCCCTGAAGTGGAGTTTCTTACTCGACCATGATTTCACCAGCGAGAAGAGATGGCAGCAGTCGTCTTCTAACCGTGGACTCACCGTCATCAAACTCTCCACGCAGGAACCAGGCTGGCAACGAGGTCGACCCCCAAAACAGACTCCGGGAGAAGAAACGCCCCAGCAGTCCCAGCAGCGATGCAAGCGGACCTTCGCGACGTCGTCGGATCATACTTGCGGTATTAGATTCTCCCATTCCTCCATTGCACAGATGGCCGGGGCTAACTATTGACAACGTAGTGCCATGCTTGTGGATGGAGAAAGACCAGGTGCGACGGCTCGCGACCGGAATGTAGCCTTTGCAAGAGAGTAGGATTGGACTGCGTCTACAGCGAGCCTGATACAAAGGTCCAAAATGTCGATGCCGATCAAGCTGCCTTGCCAAGTAGCTCCCAATCCCCGCCTTTTCTCGGTCCGCCTCCGCCTCTATCCACTTATTCGCCTCCAAATACGCAGTCGAATGGCTTCTACAGTAGCGATATTACACCTCCGCCACTACGTTTCCGAGATGATTCTCCAAGACCCACTGCTAGCACCCCGCCGATATTCGCTACACCTCTCGCTCCCCCACCCCAAAATGAATACACATATATCTGTATCGGGTCCGAGCAAGTACGACTGCTCCTTTTGTCCAAAGGCAGATACGAAGAGCCTGTCCATTGCTCCCTCAAAGTGATGCATATTAGCAGACTCAAGGGCTCGCAGCTTGGATACCAGGCACTCTCGTACGCCTGGGGCGAGGACGATGCTAAGCATGAGATATTCCTCAAAGACGTCAACGTGTCTGCGGAAGGCCTGGCTCCCGAGGAAATTTACCGGCTTGCGACCGCTCAAGCGGTGCCGCGACGGTTTTATGTCCGATACAATCTTTACCAAGCTTTGAAACGAATTCGGTCGGAAACCACTGACTTGTGGTTTTGGATCGACGCCGTCTGCATTAACCAGGAAAACGATGTGGAAAAGAGTCATCAGCTGGCCAAGATGCTGGATATATACAATAATGCTTGGAACGTTTGCATTTGGATTGGCGAAAGCGACGATGTTAAAGACGATGGCCACCATGCGATGGATTTCATCCCAAGCATCGTAAATCTTAAACTACTCGATCGTATGGTGGCCGGAGAAGGTCCAGATAAAAAGACGGCTATATCATGGGTGGCGTTTGCCAATCTTTTGAGAAGACCGTGGTTCAGACGGCGCTGGGTGATCCAAGAAGTTGCGTCGTCACGTAGGGCATCAGTTCAATGTGGGAAAAAGAGCATCAACTGGATCGATTTTGCTGACGCTGTGCAGCTCTTCATAGCAAAGGTTGAACGCATTCGAGCCATATATGACAGCTCGGAACTGTCCAAACAAGATCCGGATGCGCTAAGCCATGTCGAATCTGTTGGAGCCACGGCGATTGTGAGCACAACAAATAACGTTCTTCGCAAGGCTGAAAGTGGCATGGTCTTGGATCGATTGTTGAACATTGAGTCGCTGGTCATGACGTTTCCGCATTTTGAGGCTTCTGATCCCCGGGATACGATTTACGCTCTTCTCTCTCTTGCAAGCGATGGACATATGTCTATACGTGGTGAAAGCTGGTCAAGCATCACAACATCACTGGTGCCCGACTACACAAAATCAGCTTTGCAAATTTACATGGAATTTGTCCAGCATTGTATCGTGTCCAGTGGTTCATTGGACATTATATGCCGACACTGGGCCTTACCCTTGACAGAACGAGAAGGGGTCGGGGTACGAACGTTCTCTGCATCGTCTTCGTGGCCACAACTAGCCAATAGTCCAGTCATGGCGTCTAGTTTTCCATCCTGGATAGGCCTTGTTACAAATTCCCCGTTTGGACCTCCTTCAAGATGTACGGGCCGTCTCAACGGTGACATTCTAGTCGGGGAACCAGGGCGTAGGATATATAATGCTTCCCGAGGCAGACTGGCAGAAATTCGCTTTGGCAAGATTAATTCTCCGGAAGATGGCAGTGACCGTGCGGAGAACACGACTCATTCCACTAGCTTTAACAATGCTCCATTCGACGGAACGCTCTACGCAAAGGGCATCTCACTGAGCCGTATCTCACGAGTGTCCTCCCGTGTAGTTGACGGTACCATATCGGATGATTGTCTCTGGATGGCGGGATGGAACGGCGAGGATGACGTAAATAACATCCCGGACCGATTGTGGAGGACTATTGTGGCCGATCGAGCAAGCGATGGAAAGAACACCCCGTTCTGGTACAGAAGAGCTTGCATGTACTGTCTCAAGAAGACGAACCCGAATGGCGATTTGAACACGTCAAAGCTCATCGCCAACAGATCCTTTCCAGAAACCGTCATTGAGTATTTGAAGCGTATTCAGGCGATAGTCTGGAGCAGAAAATTTCTTGTCTCTCAGAGTTTGGACAAGAAGCCAGAATGGTTATTTGGTCTTGGATCAAGGTATATTAAGGAAGCGGACTTGGTCTGCATTCTTTTTGGTTGCTCAGTTCCGGTCATATTGAGAAAGCACAGGGAGGACACTGGGGCTTCGTATTTTGAGTTCATAGGTGAATGTTATATCACGGTAAGATGGATGGAGAAGCACTTGCGTGCATGGATGAGGTGTCCATCATTGAAGGAACTGTGGAGTTTAACATTCGATAGTATAGGCACGCTGCTGAATTGCACGTTCGGTCGAGGCCGATGGTGCACAAGGGCTTAGAAATATCTACGCTGCGCCCTCAGTGCTCCCATGCCGCAAAATCTGAGTTGGGTCGTCTCCTAAGCGCCGTGAACGATTGCATGTTCCAACATTCAAGGTAGAGTAAGTTGATTGGCTTCCCAACGCCTCTCCGCTGCGGCGGTCACGATACAAGGATGCTCTCACAGCTTTTGAATCAGCTTTCCCTTAGAACAAGACGTCTATGTTTAGCGACTTACAACTACAAGACCGCAAAGATGAGGTTATTTCACTAATGAAAAAAAGCTTCCATCCGTGGAAACAGGTCCTGGCCTTTCAGCATGCTTATACAACATTATTATTTAAAGTTCTAATTGAATAGCAGACAGAGAACATGGTAAAAGGACTTTAAAGCGACTTTATCTTGCGGGTCACATATTCATATCTCTTAGGCGTAGCTGGGAAGATATTAAAGAGTAAATAGAAACTAAAGCGAAATGCGGAACAGTGTTAGCTTTGTAAGCATGCTTACGATTATTATCTAATTATAATTAAAGGGATTTAGCACCAAATATTGCGATTACAAGCAGGGAGGGTGGCCGACCCGCTCCGGCCACACCTTTATCGAGATGTACTGAATTTGATGGAACTGTGGGATAAAATGGTTGATGGGAGACTGAGCCACATGTGGTGGAACCAGTCTTTGGAGAACGCCACTTGATTTGTACACTAGCCACTGGTACCGTCCAGAATGTACCGTTGTTTGACGCTTGACTTAGTTCGGTAAGGCGACTGCTAAGAGGTCTGCTAATGGTGCGGGGCAAAATCTCAGCAGCGCACTTAGAGAGGAAGCCGGTTTCGCTAGTAACTATACTATACATCACTTGCACAATTAGCTTCCGGTTTTTGTATGCTATTAAACCTTATATACCCCTTTAGAAGTACTTAGCATAGCCTTTATCTTATTAGTTTTAGCTTTAAGCAGGGTAACTTATTTTTGCAGTGTTAATAATAGTATATACTAGATAATATTAATAGCCCATAAGCACAAAACAGCGCGTATAAATTAAATACTATATTAACTACTTTAAGAAGACGTAGAAGAAAGCAGACAGGTTAAGAAAAATAAAGACTAGTATCTATAATTATACTATATAATCTTATTTTAACTGTAGAATTAGAATAATTATTTAATATTATAAGCAAGTAACTGTGAGCTGTACACACATAATTAAGAAAAAACTTAATAAATTAAAAACTAAAAATAACTATTCTACTTAAATAACGAGTAAGATAAATTGGAATGAGTGAGATATAATCTATTAATATTAATAAAAGAAAATTCACAATCTCCTAATAATAACGGAATAAAAAAATTATGGAATGAAAATAATTAAGGATTACTTAATTATAAATATAAGTAGAGAAATTAAGCTAGATTATAAGAAGTCTATACTAGAAGAAATTAAATAAGCTATATGTAATATAAATTTCATAAATAGTTATACACATAGTACTATATATAGAAACTATAGAGTAGAAATTATTTAATAAAAACTATCTCTTACTTATTTCCTTTCTTTCTCTAAAAAGCTATACTTATTATTTTATATTATAATTATAGATTTAGTGGTTGCATGTGTATTGAAGTTTTAAAAGTTTCTTATAGAATATTATAGTGCAAAAGTGAACCTTATTAGCTATATATTTCTTATAGAAATAATAAGAATATTTATTATACTAGTTTATACATTAGCTACCTGTATGTAATATATTATTAAAACTAATTATTTAATGCTCTAGCTTATTAGTTATCTTTTATAAAGTAAATAATATTACTTTATACTTTAGCTATTAGTTACTATTCTTCGTAAGCATTTCTAATCTAGGTTTAGTTACTAAAAAGTTAGTAGATAGTATAATATTATAGACGGTAATAATAAGGTAGCTATATTTAAAAAGCTAAAAGAACTAGCCATAACAGCTAATAAAGCTCTAAAATAAAAACATATGTTTAAGCTAGAAAAGAAGAATTATAAGCAGGTATAGAATATACTAGTATAAGCTAAGATATAAGCTAAGAAATAAAAATAGAAATATAGAATTATATTATAAGATTAGGAGTAGTCGCACACGTGACTAAAAAAGACTTAATAGATAAGTATAAATAAAAGAGATAATACTAAGACTAGACTTATCTTTATTATTTTCTCTAGCAGTATTTAATATACTGCCGGCAGGTATATAATATACGTATAAAGAGTTTCCTATAAATATAAGACATAGAATAGCTTAGAGATATTTATAATTCTTTATAGTTACTCTAAAATCAAGATCTTCTCTCTAAGTTGAGACTTAAACTTAAGTGAAATAGTTTAATACTATCTTATTAAATCTATTATATATTTTTCTTTCTATTTTATAATAAAGTATAAACTCCTACTTGTTAAACTTAGGGCTATTTATTCTAGATATAGAAAGAGCTAAAGTTCTATTAAAATATTAATTAAAGTAGAGTTACTAACGTGAAACGTACCGTTAAGTAAAAACAACTCATAATATTATAACTACCCTTTCAAAGTATAGAAGAGGATGTTAGATTAATTCTAATAATAAATTTCTAATTATAGTTTATAACAACCTACTATAAGGATAAACAGGAACTTTATTTGTTAAAAGAAAGTAGTAGTAAAGAAGAAGTTATAGTAAGACCTTTATCTACTACTAAAAGTATATTAAAAGAAAGTAAGAGTATATAATAAATTATTTAAAAATAAAAAATAGCTATTATAGAGTTACACAACGCCCTAGTTAATCTATAGTAATAAGTAGTAATAGGTAGGACTAATAAAAAAGAAATAGTAAAAATATAACCTTCTATAAAGTTTAACAGTAATAAAGATAAACTTAAAATCTTTATAGCTATAATAAACCTCTACTATTAGTTTAATTAATTTTTATTTATAATTAACTAAGATTAGATCTTGGTAGCTAACATGAATATAATAGAAAAAGCTATAAAATAGTTTAAACTATTTGTAAAGAATTATCTGGTAAAAGAAGACTTTAACTTAGGATTAGCGGGACTTACAAACTGTAATAATAATATTAAAAGAACCTTTAAAAACTATAAAAGCTTTAAGAAGGAAATGATTATAGTCTTTAAAGAAATTAATAAAGAAATAGAAGTAATTTAGAAGCTTTAATAACTTAAACAATATACGTTAGTAGCTAACTATACAGCAGAATTTAAGTAAATCTAATTTTAACTAGACTAAATAAATTAACCTCTAGTTATAATATACTACATAGGACTGAAGAATAGAATTAAGAATAAAATTTCCTAAGAAAAACAACCTAGCATACTTCTAGAAATTATTAAATAAGTAGTGACTATTAATAACTATTAGTACTAAAGAGAGTAAGAAAAGAAAAATAATACTAAACCTATAATCTATATACTATAAAAAAATAGGAAGGATACCTAAACCTATAATATAATAGAAATTAACTAAGTATTAATTAAAAACACATGGGTTAACAAAAGAAAACAAGATAAATAAACTAAAAAATAAATAGATTAATATACACGAAAAGTATGTCTTAATTGCGGGAAAGAGAGACACTTTATTAAAAACTATAAATAATAAAAAGTAGACGTTAAGTAGGCTTATGTCTAAACTAAAGTACTAGTTAAGATTACTATAGTTTAAGTAAAACTAGCTAGAGACTAGATAACTAAAAAGACTATTATATAACGAATCTAGAAGAAATAATGCTAAATCTATAGAAGCTATATATATCTTAAATAAGAATACAAAATACCATATTAGCAAATTAAAGATTATTTAGTGGAATAGACTAATAATATAATTACTATTATATAAGAAGCAGCTATTAGATAATACTAGGCTAGTTCTATAAAAAAAGCTAACTAATTCTATAAAATAATTTAATAAAAGGGAGGACCCTTCAAAGCAGAAGATCAGAAATTCAGATAATAATAAGATTAAGAGATAATAGAAGGTAAAGAGCTAATATCTATAATAATTAAATAATAAGTAAACTAGAAATACTACTAAATTTATAAATTAAAATACTATATAGAGGAATATTATGTTACTAAGCACTAGAAGATTATCTTAAGAGATAGAATATATAAGTGTTAATAAGTACTATAGGTAGCTAGTAATAAGTAGTATAAAAAACTCAGTAAATAAAAACTAGCTATATAAATAAATAAGATTTATAAATAAGAACTAATATTACTTATAAGTTATGTAATTTACTACCACCCTGTTGGATATCTAGAGCTAGGATGGGACTAGAATAAGAAACTAGAAAAAGAATCTACTTTATTTATTTTATAGATATAAGATAAAAAAGCCGCTGAGAGAACCATATAAAAGAAGTACTAAATATATAAAAAAAAAACATATATTAAATAAGAATATAGATAGGCAGCTTATGCCGTGTGAGTTAAAAAACTAATAATAAAATAAGTACTAAAATAAATAGCATAGAAATAAGAACTTAACACATAGTAAGAACTAATTTATATGGATTCTAAAGAAAAACTTTAGGACCTAAAGACTAAGAAATATAAACAGTTAAACTAAGATAAGTGCTAACTAGGATGCTAATATTACTAGACTAAACACTATTAAAATAGATAGTTAGCTACAGAATTACATGCTAAACTAATAACTAAGGAATATTTCTTAGAATAAAAATACTAAGATTATAAAGAAAAAGTAAAAAGTAAGTATAAGATACTATTATAGAACTAATACTAACTCTAGTAATATTCTATCTATAAACTAAAAAAGGAAACACTAAAGAAACGACTGCTACTTAGGAGTTAATAACTAATAAAAAACTAGAAAACTAGTAAGTAACAACTATGCTGCTGGAGAGCTAATTTAAGGTCAAAACACAAAAGTTATTACTTAACTATATATAACTTAGATAAAGACACGAAAATAAGCTATATATAGATATATATATTAATAGCTTTTAGACACAAGCGCTCGTAGACAGTAGGGCTAGTAAAATACTTATATTAAATAAATAAATATAGAGATACTATATCTTAACTAAAGTTCTAAAGGAACCTGTAAAAGTAGTATATATAAATAATAATCTAATAACATTTAGAAAAGGTCTAATTAATCTTAAAATAGAAAATATAACTATTAAGGCAGCAGGTTACACAGATAACTATCATATTAAAATTATGAATTTAGGTAGTGAGGATTTTATATTAGGATAGAACTAGCTAGTATAATAGAACTTACTAATTAATTAAAGAATAAAGTCTATAGGAACCAGGAAGAACTACTATAGACAAATATAAGTTATAATATAAATAAAGAAAATAACTTTTTATAATACTACGTTTATTATGCCGAATGAATACTAGAGGGAATTTAGAAAATAGTTCTTTAAAAAAGCTAAAGACTAATTACTAGAGTACTAAGACTAGAACTATAAAATTACTCTTAAAAAGGGGACGGATTTAAAACTAGGATTATTATATTAACTATCTATTAATTAGCAAGAAGAGTTACGATGATATCTAAATAAAAACTTAAAAAAAGAATATATACGGGAAAGTAAGAGCACCATGGCATCACTAACACTTTTTATACTAAAAAAGAATAGTAAACTAAAGGTTATGTGTTGACTATAGATATCTTAATAAGGCTATAGTAAAGAATTATTACCTTATACTCTTAATATTAGAACTTATAGATAAACTTAGAGGAGCTAAATGGTTTAGTCTTTTTAATATTAAGAATAGATATTATAGAATATAAATAGCTAAAGAACACGAATAGATAACTACACTAAAGATAAGATATAAGTTATTTAAATACCTAGTTATGCTATTTAGGCTCACGAATGCACTAGTAACATTCCAAATAATTATTAACCATATACTAAGAGAATATCTAGACGTATTTATAATAGTATATTTTGATAACATGCTTATATACACGAACGGGACGCTAAAAGAATATGTTAAGTATACTAGAAAGATACTACAGAAGCTTAAGGAACACAACCTATATATTTAAATAGAAAAATATATATTTTATAAGAAGAAAGTTAAATTTTTAGGATATCTAATATTTTAAAATAAAATAGCAGTTAACCCTGATAAGGCTAAAGATGTTTTATCATGGCCTATACTAATAAATATAAAAGAAGTTTATTTTTTTCTCAGATTTACAGGCTTCTGCTGATAATTTATTAAGGATTATTTAAAAATCACGGCACCCTTAACAGAATTGCTTAAAAAGGACTAATAATTTAAGTAGAAAGTTAAGGAAAACGAAGCTTTTATAAACTTAAAAAAGATATTCCAAGAACTACTGATATTAAAGATATTTAATTTATAACTTTAGATAGAGATATATATAGATATATTAAACAGAGCTATAGAAGCTATCCTATTATAAGTATAAAATAATAAGTATAAATATCTAGTAGACTTCCTATCTTACGAACTTATAACTACTAAGTTAAACTATAATATTTATAATAAAAAACTATTGGCAATAGTTTAAGCGTTTAAGAAATAGAGATATTACTTAGAAAGAGCTAAGCACCAGATTATTATATATTCAGATTATAAGAATCTAATAATATTTATAATAATAAAGAAGTTAAATTAACGATAAGTTAGATAATAGGAATTAGTTTCTATATTTAACTTTTAAATATTTTATAAAGTAGGAAAAGAAAATATAGTAGCTAACACACTTAGCTAATAAGCAGATTATATAAGGAATATACTAGAAATCTATAATATAATACTTAAGTAAAGACAGGATGGATTCCTGGGAAGCTTATAAATTAATATTAAACACATAGTCATTATCAAAAACACCTAGAAAAAACAAATAAAGAAATTTAATAATAGATAACTACTATAGAATCTAGACTAAAAGATAATCTAAGTATTAAATAAACTATAAACTAAATTAATTAAAAACCAACATTCAGCAGAAATGCACGGATATTAGGAAATTGAGAAAACTATGGAACGAATTAACAGACACTTCTGAATTCCGGGAATCTAGAGTAAGGTCAGGAAAATTCTTTCAGAATACATTAATTATAAAAAGAATAAAGTATTAAGATATAAAGAGTATAGACTTATGTAACCTATACCTTTACTAAGTCTATTATAGAAATTAGTTATAATAGACTTTATTACGGGAATACTAATAATTACTACCTAAAAAGGTTAATAGTATAACATGATACTAGTTATTATTAATAGACTAATAAAGTACGCTTACTTTAAACTAACCTATATAGAAATTAAAGCAAATAAACTAGCTATATTACTAATTAAAATTTTGATTACATGATATAGAATGCTACGGGAATTTATTATAGATAGGAACAAATTATTCACGTTAACGTTCTAGAAGATATTTATAGGGTAATTAGAGATAAAATATTACCTCTTAACAGCATTTCACTTACAAACGGATAGATAAATAGAATGAATAAACTAAACGTTAGAATAATACCTATAAATATATATTAATGAACCATAAGACAATTAGATTAACTTATTACTAATAGCTAAGTTTATATATAACTCTGTAAAATCATTAATAACGGGAAAATTACTATTCTATATAAACTATAGTTATGAGCCTATAGCTTATTAAGAACTATAGAAACTAGATAAGGTATTAGAACCTGTAAAAAGAAAAGTTAAGAATTTATAACTATTTCACAAAAATATCACACAGAAAATCACTTATAAAAATAATCTTAGTAAATAAATTAAGGATAAATCTAAGGTTAAGGGACTAATCTTTAAGGAGAGAAATAAAATTTTCTTAAAAAAGAAAAATTTAGAAATAAAACAACCATTACGAAAACTAGATCACGTTAAATTAGGACTATTCAAGATTAAATAATAAATAAAATCTATAAATTACGAATTATAATTACCTAAAGATATAAGGATTTACTTAGTTTTTTATATCTCTAAACTAGAACCAGCACTATAGGATGCTAAACTATAGATAAAACTTAAACTTAAGAAAGACACTACTAAGTATAAAGTTTAATAAATTTTAGACTACCAACAGTTTAGGCGTTAGTGGAAATATTTAGTTAAATAAAAAGATTATAAATCTAAAGATAATACTTAGAAGCTAGTTAGAAACTTAAAGAGTAGTTTAAAGTTAATTAACTAGTATTACTAAAAGAAGTAGTAAAGGCTTGCTCTAGAACTAAGTCTAAAGCATAAAAAAAATACAGAACGTTTTATTTAAAACTAGAGAAAGAAGTAATATTAGACACTATAAGTTATAATATACTAGATTAACTCTAACAGATTTACTTTTTTTTTATTATGTGAACTTTATTAACTAAGGTAAGCTCACGCTGGAACATCTTCTTTTTCTAAGAATTTATTTAGGCTAGTTTGTAATGGATCTAATACTCATAAGCTCTTAACTCTTCCTCATAACAATAATAATTAAGGAGATTATTTTAGGCTTTTTTTAGTTAATAGTAAAGGCATTTCTTATTACGGTCTAACCAGTTCCACTTAAGCTAAATTATAACTAGGTTATACTTTATATTATAGTTAATACACTTAAAGTAATATCTAGAGAAGAGATAGACTAAATAGTGATAACTATTATTACAGTAGTAAGAACAAGGCGACAGTATATAATAGAGTTTATTATAAATCTAAGAAGCTAAATAGTAAGCACGTATTAGAGATAACTTAGGACATATTATTATTAAAAAGCTAGATAGGAAGAAAAGGGAGTTAAAAGTCTTATAATTTAAAATACTAAGTAAAAAACCTACTACCTTTATACTACTTATAGAAAAAAAAAACTATCTTCCAGGATAAAGACTTAGAAGAGGGGGATAGTATTATAGACAGTAATAATAAAATAGCTATATTTAAAGAGCTAAGAGAACTAGCTATAATAGCTAATAAAGCTCTAAAATAAAAACGTATGTTTAAGCTAGAAAGGAAGAGTTATAAGTAAATATAGGATATACTAGCACAAACTAAGATATAAGCTAAGAAGTAAGAATAGAAATATAAAACTATATTACAAGATTAGAAGCAGTCACATACGTGATTAAAAGAGACTTAGTAGATAAGTATAAATAAGAAAGATAATACTAAGACTAGACTTATCTTTATTATCTTTTCTAGTAGTATCTAATATACTGCCGGCAGGTATACAATATACGCATAAAGAGTTTCCTATAAATATAAGACATAAAACAGCTTAAGGATATTTATGATTCTTTATAGTTACTCTAAAATCAAGATTTTCTCTCTAAGTTAAGACTTGAACTTAAGTGAAATAGTTTAATACTATTTTATTAAATCTATTATATATCTCTCTTTCTACTTTATAATAAAGTATAAACTTCTATTTATTAAACTTAAGGCTATCTATTCCAGATACGGAAAGAGCTAAAGTTCTATTAGAATATTAATTAGAATAGAGTCGCTAATATGAAACGTATTATTAAGTAAAGGCAACTCGTAACATATAACTAATAAGTTTTTATAAAAAGAAAAAGAGATAGTATATGCAGAAGTAATAAGAAGTAACTATATAATCTTATTATTTATAAAGTTAATAGATAATATCTTAACTTACTTAATAGTCTATTAGAAATTCTCTAAAAGGAGCTTTTACTTTAATAGCTGAAAAAAAGTATTATTAAAAAGTAAAGAATCTTTTTTATTTTTTTATTTTCTAGCTTTTTATTTCTCTGTTTATCTAAGAACTTAGGTGGGTTAACCCTCTTTAATTCTTCTAAGCTAGTATTATAACTAGTTATATAATTTATAGAATTTACTAGATAGTTAAGCTTAAAGTCTGCTTTTTTTAGTTTCTTAAGCTAATTTTTATTTTTACTCTTATTTTTCTCTAGTACTTTTATGCTTTACCTTACTAATTCCTATAGCTTATTAAAGCTAACTATATTCTTAAATATATAGTCTTAATAGATTTTCTATATTTAAGGAAATTATAGAGTAAAATATCTAATATTAGCTAGTTTATTAAAGCCAGTATTTATTATATCTATAATAAAGAGATGCTTAAATAAGTTAGTTAGCTAAAATAGTTATCCTTACTCTAACTTAATATTAAGCTTTAGTATAGAGAAAGTAAAAGGTACTTTTTAAAAGTATTCTAGTTTATTAAGAAAAAAAATATTATCTTTAGTCATACCCTACTAATCTATCTTATTAAGGATATAAAATATTAGCTTAATATTAAAATAGTAAACTTAGTCCTTATTCTCTAAATATCTAATATAAAAGAATATTTACTGTAATTTTTTTATACTTAGTTCTTATTTATCTATTAGATCGCGGTGACTATTTATAATAGTAAAATTAAAAGTATCTCCTAGTCCCTTAATATAGTCTTTTTTTAATTTAATAAATTTATTATTTTTAGAGAATAAATAGTAAGGATTATCTTGTCTCTTTAGTATAAAATTTTTTTATTACTATATAATAGCTTAAGTAAATGCGTCCTAAAGCTATCTAAAAAAATAATAAAATAAGAAATTAATATTCTTATAACTTCTAATATCAGCTTAACTAGGAATGCGGTAGACTAGTAAATAGAGTTATTAATAATATATATTATAAGTTTTTATAATATAAATAATATTATCTTATAAAAGTAGATTATAAAATATAATTATAAAATACTTATTAAGATCTGCAGGTAAGTTTTTATAAGTTTTAAAAAAATAACTTAATTATTACACATACTTATAGATCTTATAGAAGGGTTTAATTTACTTATTATAATTATTTTAGATTAATAGCTTTCTTTTTAGGATATATTATTTCTTAATTTTATACTCTGTTAACTTAAGCTTTAGGTAATCTTATAACACGTTATATAAGCTTATTTAATTATTAGTTAAGTCTCTTCTGCTTTTAGAGAAAATTTTAATATAATTCCTTCTCTTACTTAAGTCTATATATACTTAATAGTATTTACTATTATATTTCTATTTAACACTTAGATATATATCTTTTATTAATTAATAGTAATATCTAATATTTCTTACCTTATCGTGTGCTAACTATGTAATTATAACTCTAATTTAAGATATTAACCTCCATATAGCAGCTTCTTTAAGTAGAATTTTAAGAGCTATTATTAGCTAAATAAGTAGTTAAATTAAAATACTAAACAAAATCCTTACAGCAACTTTAAAAGAATTTTAAAAACCTAGAATATTAGGTAAAAGAAAGTGGAACTTTTGTATTACTAGTGTCTTTAAAATCTATACTAAATTATAATTTTTTAGAATTATATAGACTATCCACTTAGCTTTAGAGCTATATAATCTTTAAAATATTCTTAATAATATGTTATGAGTTTAGATTAGCTTTGTATATTTTATCTTTATTCTTTACCTTAGCTTAATAAATAAGAAGGATAATATTACTATAACTTAATTTAAAGTCTTATTAAGCTCTTTAAGAGTTATACTTAAACTATATCTAGTTTCTATATTTATTATAGATATTAAGTGCTTAACATAAGACGTAAAGTTAGGACTATTTTTAGTTCTCTAAATTTATAACTGCTTTAAACATGTCGTACTGAGTCCTTAGACTTATTTAATAATTAATTTAAAATACTTTTTTTATAAATTAAAAATATAATCTATTTTATGCTTTGGGAATAGATATAATAAAAAAATAACAGCTCTTAGTCTTTCTCATGGAATAATTCTATTATACTTGTTAAACCAGGAAATAACTATTTCATTACTGGAACTTAAGGTATTAGGTGTTTTTAATAATTTTCTAGCATAATTTTAATCTAGCTTATTAAGAAAATTACATAAAATACTAAAGTTAAAGAGTATATTAATAGTAAGTTATTACTAAAATAAATTTAGCCTTTATAGAAGTAATAAATATATAGATAAAAAATGTTATATAAAAAGATATTATGCCATAGGAGTAAAGCCGGATATATATTTATATCTTAAGTTTATAAGTAGTAGTAACTAAAGTAAGGTTAAAAATAAATAAAAATAACTATTTATATAAATAAGCTATTCTCTATTTGGATTTATAGTTAGCTTTAATTAGAAATTAAAATAGCTAAGTATAAGCTAGGTTGTAATTTAGGTCGCATAATATAAAGTCTTAAAATATTTAGTAGTTCTTTAGGTAATAAGAAAACACACGTAATATAGATTTATATATTAACTTACTTTATTAATACCTAGTACTAGTAAAACTAGTATAAAGATAAGTAATCCAGTTCCTCCCTTAAATTATAGTGTATTTATATGATTTGGGGTTTAGATTTAGCTTTCTAATTTACTAAACAATAAAGATTAGAGATAAGCGTTAAAAATAAAGAAAAAAAAAATAAATAAAAAGACTATTTATTATACTAGAATTAATTAGGCCCTAAATTAGAGTACTTAGCTTAGCTATAAGTAGTAGAGTCTATTTTTAAAAGACTTTAAAAGAGTCTTAAATTTAGGTGTTTGATATTCACTTTCTATAGACATATTTTTCTTAATTTTATTTAATTATCATACTTATAGCCTATTGAGTTTAAGATAAATTATGTTATTATTAAGTAAATAAGCTATAAATACACTTTATATATATATTAACTATAAAATATTTATGTGATTAGGCTACTAAAGTGCTTTAAAAACACTAGTAAGATAGTAAAAATAGAATATTAGAATACTTATAAATACTTAAGAGAAAGTACTACTATATATAACTCTACTAAGTACTAAATAACTCTAGGTTCTAAGTAACTAACTAAGTACAAGTATTAGAAGCTACCTGTTTTATAGAAATAAAGACTTATTAAAAAAAGTAGTAATTTTAGCTAAATTATAAATAAAAAGATATTGTCTAAAAGATATAATAAAAATTAATACATCTTCTTCTAAACTCTACGCCTGTAATTCTTATTAGATGTTTAAAATAGCTAATAGAAAAAGAGTAGCTAAAATATATAGTAAGTAATAATAAAGTACTTACTAACTATACCTAGTTATATAACTAGTTATAGTTAAAAAAAAAACTAACTAGTTAACTACGTTAACTAATTAAATTATATTACTATTAAGTAAAAGTAGATAGAGAATAATCTTAATATTACTATTAATTAAAGAAAGGGTAAAAATGCCTATCGTATTCTAAAATAAATAAGGAAAGTAAAAACTTGAAAATTTTTATTATCTATAAAAAGTTACACACCATCACATCATGAGACTGAGATTATTGAAAATGAAGATTTTTAGATATAAAAAAGTAAATTCACCTTTACCCGCTAGTTATTAGCTAGAGAGTAGTTAGAAGAGAAGTATATTAAATAATAATCTTACTAAAACTAATATAAAAATAATATATAATTATACTATTAACTAGTTAGTTAATGCTATATTTCCTTTCTAGTTCTAATTATTCTTTTATTAATTTTCCTTTTAAAACTTACCCTCTTGGGAAATTAGCGCCTAGAAAAGACTTTTATTTTTTTAGCTAAAGTAATTTACTCTAATATAGTAAATTAAGTAAGTATATTAAGTAATACTATAAGTAAATACTAGCTCTAGAAAGCTGGTTTTTATACTTATAGGAATATATCTATTTAGCGTAAAGAGATTAAATACTCTAGAGAATAGATTTTAAGAAATAGAGCTCTTAAAAATAAAACTTTTATAAAAATATCTTCTAGCTAAATCTAATAAGATTAGTAGATTATTAGTTAAGCTAGAGTATATTAAGTCTACTCTATTAAAATAGAATAGACCCAGCAGGGTAAGAATACTAGTATCTAGTAAAAAAAATAGCCATAATAGTTATCTTAGCCTCTTATAAGTGGAATAAAAGGTAGTAAGAAGCTATATAAGTATCTTTTTCTAGAATTATATTTCTTAGACTGCTCTATCCTAGGGACATGTATTCTAACTATAAATTAACTAAAATACTTATAAGTTAACTATATCTAGCTATATAAACCTGGCTGGTATAAATTTCTAGGTACTTAAAGATGCCCAGAAACAAGACGGCATATATATATAACTATAACTATAAATAGGCTGGTAGGTAGGTTTAGGTTTGTAATAATAAAAAAATTTAAAAAGCCTAATTAGTTATAATCTTATTCTTAATCTTAACCTTATTATTATCCTTATTATAATCTTCTAGCGAATTGGAATAAGTTTAAGCCTTTATTATTACTTATGTTATTAATATTAAGTTAATTTATTTTACTATTACTATTTAACGCGTCTACACACTAAACTGCTCTACTATTATTATCTAATATATTATAACTATATTAAATAATCGCTTTAACATTATAAGACGTTCTTAATTATATGGAATTATTATATTTTTAGGAGCGTAGGGACTTACTAGATCCTGCTTTTTATACTTATTTAGTAGTCTAATTATAGCCTAAAAACTAGTACTAAGAGTACTACTCTTACTGTAACAGAATATATATATATATATATTCTCTACTTAGAATATCTCTTAAGCTATTACCTCTAGCTACTTAAAACGCTTTATATTTTATTTATTTATATATTAGAATAACCTAGTATGCTTTCCTGGTAATATTAAGTCAACTTATTTAAAATATCTACTAGTAGTCTATTTATAAATAGTTAAAACATTTTAAGTAGAAAAAGTTTATTAGAATGCTCCTACTAACCCTAAACTAGCTATAAATACTTATAAAAATTAGTTTCTAGTTTTTGCACAGGACTTTTTCCTAGCATAGGATTTATAAATACTTAGTATAAACTTTTCCTAACTAGTCTTAGTGCTCTATAGGGTATAGTTAAAGAGATATTATCTTATAGCCTTTTATATACTTATTAGTAGTATTAATCTTAAGGTAAATAAAGTTTACTTATTTAAATAGCATAGACTAATTAATGGCTTAATAAGTAGTAATTTAAAAAGCTTTATAAGATTATATATAACCTAAGTGTATTAAACTCAGTAAGCTATTAATCTAGCTAAATTAAATATATAAAAAATACAACTAAATCCTCTCAATAACTCAGAAACTTAAAGAACTAGTAGTAAGGAAGGTAGGAGGGTAAAAATAAGTAGTAAAATTAACCTTAGTAATAAGAATAAGCTAAGGCTTTAATATAAGAGATAGATAATTTATAAGCTTTTATATAGCTACTAAGTTTACTAGTTACCTTTTCTAATATATAAAACCACTTATATAATTTACAATCATGTAATAGATTCTTAACGTCTAAGTATTTTAAATATATAGTTTATTCTTAATACTATAATTATTACTATGTAAGAAACTTAATAGATAGCTAAAAAACTAATTTTTATTAACTTAGCTTCCGGAATTTATTACTATATTATAAGGAGACTCCATCTGGTGGAACTAACAGGCAGATTTATAATTTCAAAAATTATAAAGTTAATAAGCAAATATAGATAAGTAGGCTTATTAAATTAATTATTTCTATAAAAGTATATTACTTAATTAGTAATATTTTATATCTTAAGTAGCTATATACTCTAAACTATTTTATTTTTATTTTTATTTTTTATTTTTTAGTAGGGAACTCCTACAGGCTCTGGCTATAAAATATATAAGCTTTTTATACTATTCTATAAAGCCATTATAGTATATAATACTTAGTTATTTCTTTTTTTTTTTAGTTTAACTTTTTTTATTTTTTTGGTTTATAATATTTGCGGCTGTTACCTAAATTAGTAATAAATAGTACTTATTCTAATTTTACTCTTAAAACTAAATAGTAATAAAAAAACTAGTTCTATAATATCTTCCGGTAATATTAGCTAGGACTTATTTATAGACTTAAACTTAAAAGTCTGATTTTTCTAACGTAGCAAGATATAAACATTAGTATAATAATCTTAGTAAATATTATATCCACTTTTAATAAACGTTTATAATTTTTTTAGGAAGTTTTTATTATTTCTGTTTCTTTTCTTTAATCGTCCTTATATTCTTAAAGACATATCTAAAAGGAAATTATAAAAGAGTGAAAAAACTCGCTCTAAACTAGTATCTTTATATATATGAAATTTAAAGCCTTTTTTAAGAGCATAAGTACAGGTCGGACTATTAAAAAACTATAATAATCTATAAACATAGATTTTAAATAAACTATTCTTAAACCCTTTTTTTTTTTTTTTTTTTTTTTATTATCTCTTATTTTATCCTCGTCCGCTTCTTATCTTCTATTATCTTTATTATTTTATGAAAATAATAATATTATGAGCGTTTATCACGCCGGTTAGGGAGATTCTAATAGAAGTAAAATAAAACATTTATATTAAAGCAGTAAATAAAAGTTATTATTTTTAAAATTTAACGCTATAAACTTTCTAGATATAGTTTTTAAATTTATTAAGGTCTTTTAGGAAGTTATTTAAAGGCTTATAGTTAAAATAATAGCAGATAAATTTTCTATTTATAAACTCATATTTTAGATAAACCTTTTTAATATAGTCTATTATATAGGAAACGTGGCTGAAGGTATGTATATAGTTTTTATATAATAATATCTTATCTCTAACACAATAAATATACTATATTCTCTTTATAATAAGAGGAATTTTTTTAAGCTTTAAGAGAGACATCATATCTAGAAGTCTTTTTATAAGACTATTTTTATAAGATTATAATAAGTATAGTTAATATATCTCTTACTAAGATATAAAAGCTACTATAAGGTTAATAGCACGGATTTTCCGGTTAGTAATATATTTTATATTAAGGTTTATATTAAAATTACATAAGATCACCTGTAACTAATTCTATTCTTTTAGATAATATTAAACTATAAACTTAGCTTCTTTATTTACTATTATCTTACTTAACTATTACTTTAGCTTTTTATTATAGATATAACGGTAATAAGTCTTTTAGTATATTTTAGTTATTTTATCTTAAAAACTTTTTTCAGCATTCCTAAGATCTCTCTAGAGTTGTTAGTATTTATTATAAATTAGTTTAGTAATTAATTTAATAAACCTATATTCTTGCTGAATACTAATTAATATCTCTTTTACTTTTCTTAAAAGATTAATAATCTTTAGGTTAGGAGGAAGCTTATTGAGTTTAGCTTTTAAAATTTTTTTAAATACTTCTAAGTTATATCTAATGCTTATATGTGTAAAGACTTAGATAAAACTATTTACTAATAAATCTCTCTTAAAGAACATATCCTGTACGTTAAATCTAACTTAATAGTTAAGATAAGCATTAGCTAAATATCTGGTTATAGAGTTATAATATATAATTTAATTAATAACTATATTAGAGGCCTTATTAAGAATAGTATTTATATTATTATACTGTATATAATAGAAAGTCCATTTCTTCTTAAATCTAAGATCTATTCTAATATAGTTAAAATAGAATACGTATGTGGAGTATTTTATAAGCTTTATTTTAAATTTCTTTTATCTTCCACTTTCCGCCTATATAGACGTGCGGAAGATTAGTATCTTAAGTTTAAATAACTTCTAATAAATCTTTATCACGTCTTTATTAAGTTATATAGAAAAAAATAGTTCAGCCCTACTATAGCTATTAACTTAAATAGTATTATTATAAATCACGTGGGCTAAAATATAGCTAATAGGGTAGAAAATAACTAGAAAGTATTTATAAAATAAGAAAATAGTACTAAGAAAATTATATTAGCTAAACAGAGCTACTATTTTAGATTATAAGTAATATTATAATTTTACAGTTTAGGTTTATTATCTGCTTTTTTATGGTACTAAAAATATATTTTTATTATAAGAATATCTCTATCTCCCTGCTTAGGATTCTTGATAATCTAGAGAGTAATATTCTTATAGTAAAGTATCTTATACTTCTAGATCAGGTCTCTAAACTTATTTACTTTAGAGTTATTTAAGTTATCAGTATTTACTATCTCAGCATTATTATTATTACTTATATTATTAAGGTTTTTATTATTAAGATTAATATCATCTATTACATCACTATTATATTTATTAGTATTAGTAAATATAGGGTTATTATTTTCTTTTTTATTATTCTTCTTATTACTGCTCTCTATTTCCTTATTATCGTTTTTTATATTTTTTATATTATTATAGCTAGTAATAATAGAGTTAGAGATACTATCTCTATTAGAATATAAATTACTAAATTTATCTAATAACAGATTCTTATTACTTCTACTCTTAAATCTATTAACAAGTTCTACCAGCTAATAAGCTATATAAACTTAAAAAAGTATTATTATTAATAGATTAAGCTAATTATTCTTAGTAGGAAAGATAGATTTATTATAAAATAATAATATATAAGCTCTAGTAATAGATTATCTATATTTATTACTAGCTTAAGCTTAAGCAGCATATTTAGGTTAAACTCTACCCTTAATATACTATTAATATACTAAGACAGTTAATATATTATATAAAAAGAAAATATAAGAGGAAGTGTTGATATATCTTAATAACTTTTTTACTATTATTTATATTTACGACTTTGCCTTTATTAGCTCGCTGGTATAGTATTTTAAAGTCCTATTAATACTAGTTAATAGTCTTTTTTTTTAATCTCTTATGCCTAAGTTATAGGTATGTTTTATAAATTTAATATAGAAATATTATAATAAAGCTTTTATTATAGTTTTTAGTCTTAATTACTTTTATCTACGGCTTATATTTATTCTTATGGTAAAATCTATTTTACTATAGAATATTAATTTAATTACTTTATAAGACTTAGAGACTATAGGCTCTTACTTTATAAATTTATTCTTAATATAATAGATATTAGCTTATGTTATATTAGTATCTAGTAGAGGAATAAATTTTATCCTGCTTAATTTCTCTTATATTTTATAATAACTCTATATACTAAGCTTCTTGGCCTACTGTTTCTTACAAACTATAGTAATTTTATTATGTCTTTTTACGATATTTTAGAGAGCGTTTAGGATATCTAGATAAAAAGCTTTATTTATAACTAGTGTTATAATAGTAGGCTAATATTACACTCTAGAAAAAGCAAATACAAGTTAATAAAGAAAAGAAGAGAAATAAAGAGAGAAATAAGTAGTAATAGAAATAGCATAAAGAAAATACTATAGATTATAAACTTAAAGAATACTAGCAATAAATATATTAAAGATAGCTAAGAAACTTATAAGATATTAACTAATACTTAATATAACCGGTGTTAAGGGCAGTCTATATTTTTATACTTATAAACTAAAGTAATAAATATTAGGGCTTAAGATTAAAAAATAAGAGTTATAAAAGATTACAGTTTAACACCACCTTCTCTTAATTAGAGTTTAAGAGTCTAGGTAGGAAACTAGATAGAGAGAATAAATAATTAAGGCTGTTTAAAGTAATATTAAAATCTATTAAATTTAGCAAATAAAACCGCTACACTCAGCTTTATCTTATAATATTAAAAAACTTAATTTAAAATTAATTTTAATAAAAAAAATTAATACCTTTTTTTAATATAAAGTATAAACTAAATTTTATATAAATTTTTAATTTAATATTTAAACTTTGTATAAGAAGTTAATATAAATAACATATAAATTATAAAAAATTTAAGTTTTTTATATAAAAATTAAAAAAGCCATATATATAATAAGTATTTTATAAATTATTTATTTTATAAAATATTTTACTAATATATATTAAAAGTTTTTACTAACTTTTAAGTTAATTAAAAGTTAATTATAAAATAATAACTTAAAACTTTTTATAAAATATTTTAAAATATTTAGTTTAAATTTTAATAATACTATAATATTAAAACTATATA
Source organism: Zopfia rhizophila CBS 207.26 (assembly GCA_010093925.1). Taxonomy (NCBI): domain Eukaryota; kingdom Fungi; phylum Ascomycota; class Dothideomycetes; family Zopfiaceae; genus Zopfia; species Zopfia rhizophila. Next base: position 888,728 of record ML994636.1, read on the forward strand.
TTTTATATTTTATTAACTTTTATATACTATAAGTAGTAAATATAATTAAATTATTAAATAAAAAAATTTAAAAAATTTTTTTTTTACTAAAATTAAATATTAAAAAACTGTTTTAGTATTAATTTAAATATAATATATATTATTAAAATAATAAACTATTTTTTTATAATATATATATTATTTGCTATTTTCTTTATTTTATTTTATAATTATAACATTTTTTATTTGCTATATTTTACTTTTTATAAACTATTTTAATTACTTAATTAATAAGTATATTTGTATGTATTTAATTTAATATATTTTAGTATAAAGTAAGTTAATTATAATAATAATAACTATATAAAAATTTTGTAAAAAAAGTAAAATATTAATAATATATTTTATAAGTTTTATATACTTATTATAGACGGTAATAGCAAGACAGCTGTACCTAAAGAGCTGAAGGAACTAATAATAACAGCTAATAAAGCTTTAAAATAAAAACGTATGTTTAAGCTAGAAAAGAAGAATTATAAGTAGGCATAGGATGCTTTAGCACAGGCTAAAATACGAGCTAAGAAATAAGAATAGAAATATAGAATTATACTATAAGATTAGGAGTAGTCACGCACGTGACTAAGATAGAGCCTTAGTAGATAAATAAGATAGAGATAATAAAGCTTTAAGCTTTTCTATTTTATTTAGTAGTATCTAATATACTACTAACAGGTATATAATGTACGTATAAAGGGTTTTCTATAAATATAAGATATAAAACAGCTTAAGGATATTTTAGATTTTTTATAGTTACTCTAAAATTAAGATCTTCTCTCTAAGTTGAGACCTGACCTTAAGTGAAATAGTTTAATACTATTTTATTAAATCTATTATATATTTTCTTTTTATCTTATAATAAGACTAAACTCTATCTTATTAAACCTAGAGCTATCTGTTCTAGATATAGAAAAAACTAAGAACTATTAAATAATTAGTTAGGATAGAGTTACTAACGTAAAACATACTGTTAAGTTAAGGTAACTTATAACATTATAATTACCCTTTCAAAGTATAGAAGAGGACGTTGGATTGATTCTAATAATAAATTTCTAATTATAGTCTATAATAACTTATTATAAGGATAAATAAGAACTTTACTTATTAAGTAATAGTAGTAGTAAAGAAGAAGTTATAGCAGGACTTTTATTTACTACTAAGAATATATTAGGAGGAACTAAGAGCGCATAGCAGATTATCTAGAAATAAAAAGTAGCTATTATAGAATTACGTGATACTATAATTAGTATATAATAACAAGTTAAAGTAGTAAAGAATAAAAGGAGAAAAATTATAAAGATCTAACTACCTTCTAAATTTAATAGAAATTAGGATAAACTTAAGACATTCATGGCCGTAATAGACTTATACTATTAGTTTAATTAAGCTTTATTTACTACTAACTAAGACTAAATCTTAGTAGCTAGTATGAATATAATAGGAAGAGCTATAAAGTAATTTAAGCCGCTAGTAAAGAATTATCTAGTAAAAAGAGACCCTAACCTAGGACTAGCGGGACTTATAAACTATAATAACAATATTAAGAGAACCTTTAAAAATTATAAGAGCTTTAAGAAGAAATTAGTTATAGTCTTTAGTAAGATTAATAAAGAAATAGAGGTAATCTAGAAGCTTTAATAACTTAAATAACAAACATTAGCAGCTAATTATATAGCAGAGTTTAAATAAATCTAATCATAACTTAATTAAGCAGATTAACTATTAGTTATAATATACTATGTAGGACTAAAGAATAGAATTAAGGATAAGATTTTACAAGGAAAACGACCTAGCACACTTCTGAGAATTATTAAATAAGTAGTGACTATTAATAACTATTAGTATTAGAAAGAATAAGAAAAGAAAAATAACACTAGACTAGTAATCTATGCACTATAAAGGAATAGAAAAAATACTTAAATCTATAATATAATAAAAATCAATTACGTATTAATTAAGAATGCATGAATTAATAAAAGGAAATAAGATAAATGCACTAGAGAATGAAGGGACTAATATACACGCAAGGCATATCTCAAATACAGAAAACAGAAACACTTTATTAAAGAATATAAATAATAAATAATAGACGTTAAAAAAGCCTATGTCCAGACTAGAGCACTAAAAGAAATTAAGATTACTATAGTCTAAATAGAATTAGCTAAAGACCAGATAACTAAAGAGACTATTACATAACAAATCTAAAAGAAATAATACTAGATCTATGGAAGCTATATATATCTTAGATAAGAATATAAAATACTCTATTAGCAGGTTAAAAATCACCTAGAAAAATAAACTAGTAATATAATTACTACTATATAAGAAGTTATTATTAGATAATATTAAGCTAACTCCTTAGAAAAAGCTAACTGATTTTATAAGATAATATAACAGAAAGGAGGACCCTTTAGAGTAGAGAATTAGAAATTTAGACAACAGTAAAATTAAGAGATAATAAAAGGTAAAGAGCTAATATCTATAATAATTAGATAATAAATAAACTAAAGATACTGCTAGATCTGCGGATTAGAATACTATATAAAAGAATATTATATTACTAAGTACTAGGAGGTTACTTTAGAAGATGGGATATATAAATACTAATAAGTATTACAGGCAGCTAGTAATAAGTAGTATAAAGAACTTAGTAGATAGAAACTAGCCACGTAGATAAATAAAATCTATAAATAAAAATCTATACTACTTATAAACTATGCGACCTATTACCACCCTGTTGGACATTTAGAGTTAGGATAGAACTAGAATAGGAAACTAGAGAAAGAACTTACTTTACTAATACTATAAATACAGGATAACAATACCGCTGAAAGATTTATATAAAAGAAGTACTAGATATACGGAGAAAAAACGTATATAGGATAAGAATATAAATAAACAGTCTATACTATATAAGTTAAAGGACTAATAATAAGATAAGTATTAAAATAAATAGCATAGAAATAAGAACTTAACACGCAGCAAGAACTGATTTACACGGATTCTAAGAAAGAACTTCAGGATTCAAAAACAGAGAAATATAAACAGTTAGACTAAAATAAATACTAACTAGGATGCTAATATCACTAAGCTAAACACTACTAAAATAGATAGTTAGCTACAGGATTACATGCTAAACTGATAACTAAAGAATGTTTCTTAAAATAAAAGTACTAAAATTATAGAGAAGAAGTAAGAAAAGAGTATGAGATGCTATTATAAGAATAATACTAACTCTAATAATACTCTATTCACGGATCTAAGGAAGAAACACTAAAGAAATGACTACCACTTAAGAGTTAATAACTAATAAAAAACTAGAAAGCTAGTAAGTAATAACTATGCTGCTAGAGAGCTAATTTAAGGTTAAAATATAAAAGTTAGCACTTAACTATACATAACTTAAATAAAAACACGAAAATAAGCTATATATAAACGTATATATTAATAGCTTTTAAACGCAAGCATTTATAGACAGCAGGGCTAGTAAAACACTTATATTAAATAAGTAAATATAAAGATACTATATCTTAACTAGAGTTTTTAAGAAACCTGTAAGAGTAGTACGCGTAGATAATAATCCAATAACATTTAAAAAAGATCTAATTAATTTTGAAATAGAGAATATAACTATTAAGGCAGCAGGTTACACAGATAACTATCGCATTAAGATTATAAATTTAGATAGTAAGGATTTTATATTAGGATAAGACTAGCTAGCATGATAGAATTTACTAATTAACTAAAAAATAAAGTCTATAGAAACCAGGAAGAACTACTATAAATAAATAAAAGCTATAATATAGATAAAGAAAGTAACTCTTCACGATACTACGTTTATTATACCAAATAAATACCAGGAGAAATTCAGGAAATAGTTTATAAAAAAACAAGAAAACTAAATACCAGAACATAAGAATTAGGACTGTAAGATTATATTTAGGGAAGAAAAGAAACCAAAACCAGCACTATTATATCAAATATCTATTAAATAATAAAAGAAGTTACGATAATATTTGAACGATAATATTAGAAAAGGATATTTATAAGAAAGTAAAAGTAAGGTTACGTTACTAGTATTATTTATACTAAAAAAAAATAGAAAACTATAACTCTGCGTAGACTATTAATAATTAAATAAAATAATAGTTAAGAATTACTATCTAATACCCTTAATATTAGAACTTATGTATAAACTCAGAGGAGCTAAATAGTTCAGTCTGTTTAATATTAAAAATAAATACTATTAAATATAAATAACTAAAGAACACGAATGGCTGATAGCTTTTAAAATAAGCTATAAATTATATAAATATATAGTTATGTCTATAGGACTTACTAACGCACTAGTAATATTCCAAGCCATTATTAATCATATTCTAAGGGAATATCTAGATGTCTTTATACTAGTATATCTTAATAATATCTTAGTATACACGAATAGGATACTAGAAGAATATATTAAGTATACTAAAAAAATACTACAGAAGCTTAAGGAATATAACTTATATATATAAACAGGAAAATATATATTCTATAGAAAGAAAATTAAATTTCTAGAATATACTATATCCTGAAATAGAATAGTAGTTGACCTGGATAAAGCTAGAGATATTTTATTATAGCTAATACTAATAAATATAAAAGAAGTTTATTTTTTCCTCAGATTCATAGGATTCTGTAGGTAATTTATTAAGGGCTATTTAAGAATTACAGTACCTTTAACAGAATTACTTAAGAAAAATCAATAATTTAAGTAGACAAATAAAAAGGATACAGCTTTTATAAAGTTAAAGTAAAGATTCAAAAAACCACTAATATTAAAAATATTTAATTTAGGACTTTAAGTAGAGATACATGCTGATATATCAAACAAAGCTATAAAAGCTATCCTATTATAAATATAAGATAATAAATAAAAATACCTAGTAGACTTCTTATCTCATAAACTTATAACTACTAAATTAAACTATAATATTTATAATAAGAAATTATTAGTAATAGTTTAAGCATTCGAGAAATAGAAATATTACTTAGAAGGGGCTAAATATCAAGTCATTATATATTCAAATCACAAGAACTTAACGGTATTTATAATAATAAAGAAGTTAAATTAATGACAAGTTAGATAATAGAAATTACTATTAACTTTTAATTTCTAAATACTTTATAAATTTAGAAAAGAAAATATAGTAGCTGACGCACTTAATTAACAAGCAGACTATATAAGAAATATACTAGAGATATATAATATAATACTTAAGTAAAAACAAGACAGATCTCTAGGAAGCTTATAAATAGATATTAAGTTAATAGTCATTATCGAAAATACTTAGAAAAAATAAATAAGAGAATTCGATAATAGACGACTACTTTAGAATCTAGACTAAGAAATAATTTATGTACTAAATAAATTGTAAATAAAGCTAATTAAGAACTAACATTCAGCCGAAATGTATAGATATTAAGGAGTTAAGAAGACTATAGAACAGATTAACAAACACTTCTAGATTCTAGAAATTTAGAGTAAGATTAGAAATATTCTTTTAGAATATATTAAGTATAAAAAGAATAAAGTATTAAGATATAAGAAGTATAGATATATGCAACTAATACCTTCACTAAACAGACTATAGAAATTAGTTATAATAGACTTTATTATAGAAATACTAATAATTACTACCTTAACAGGTTAATAGTATGACATGATACTAATTATTATTAATAAACTAATAAAGTATACTTACTTTAAACTAACCTATATGGAAATAAAGGCAGATAAACTGGCGTTGTTGCTAATTAAAATACTAATTACATAATATAGAATACCACAAGAATTTATTACAGACTAAGATAAATTATTTATGTTAATATTCTAGAAAATGTTTATAGGATAGCTAGGGGCTGAGTATCGCCTCTTAACAGCATTTCACCTATAAACAGATAGATAAACAGAACAGATAAATTAAACATTAGAATAATACTTACGAATATATGTTAATGAATTATAAGATAATTAGATTAACTTATTACTAATAGCTAAGTTTATATATAACTCTATAAAGTCATTAATAACGGGAAAATCGCTATTCTATACGAACTATAGTTATGAGCCGACAGCTTATTAAGAACTATAGAAACTAGATAAAGTATTAGAGTTAGTAAGAAGAAAAGTTAAAGACTTACAGACACTATATAAAGAAATCGCATAGAAAATCACCTATAAAGGTAATCTTAGCAAATAAATCAAAGACAAAAATAAGGTTAAGGAACTAATCTTTAAAGAGGGGGATAAGGTTTTCTTAAAAAAGAAAAATTTAGAAACAAAACAACCATCAAAAAAACTAGACCACGTAAAATTAGGACCATTTAAGGTTAAATAATAAATAGGACCTGTAAATTACAAACTACAACTACCTAATAACACTAGGATCTATCTAGTTTTTTATGTCTCCAAATTAGAACCAGCACCACAGAATGCCAAACTACAGACAAAACTCAAACTTAAGGAAGATGTTACCGAGTATAAAGTCTAATAAGTTTTAGACTACCAACAGTTCAGGCGTTAGTGGAAATACTTAATTAAATAGAAAAGCTACAGACCTGAGGACGACACGTAGGAGCTAATTAGAAACTTAAAGAATAGTTCAGAGCTAATTAACCAGTATCATTAGAAGAAGCAGCAAAGGCTTGCTTCAGGGCAGGATCCAAGGCATAAAGAGAATGCAAGACGTTCCATTCAAAACCAGAGAAGGAAGGTGAAGCGACACCAGACACTCCGGATTACAGTGTGCCAGATTAGATCTGACGATTTTGCTCTTCCTTCTCCATCACATGAACTTCGTTAATCGAAGCAAGCTCGCGCTGGAACATTTCCTTCTCCCGAGAATCTATTTAGGCTAACTAACGACAAAGACGTCGCTTATGGGCTTGAGCCTCCCGCTCAAGACGACGAGCCTTGAAGGCTTCGTCCTGGGCCTTTTCTAGCTAACAGCAAAGTTTTTCTTTATCACGATCCAGTTGATCCCACTCTAGAGGAGAAACCACAAGATCGCATTTCATGCTGCGAGAAATACACTCGGAACAGTGCTTAGAAGAGAGATTCACTAGGCATTGACGACTGTTATCGCGACAGCAAGAGCAAGGCGACGGCATGTGACAGAGTTCGTTACGGATCCGGGAAGCTAAACGGCGAGCACGTATTAGAGACGACTTAGGGCATGTCATCACTAGGAAGCTGGGCAGGCAGGAAAGAAAGCTGAGGGTCTTACAGTTTGGAACACCAAGCAGAAGACCTGCTGCCTTTATACTGCTTATAGAAGGGAGAAACTATCTTCCGGGACGAAGACTTAGAAGAGGGGGATAATGTTACGGACGGTAACAGCAAGACAGCTGCACCCGAAGAGCTGAGGGAACTGGCAACGACAGTTAATAAGGCTTTAGAATAGAAACGTATGTTTGAGCTAGAAAAGAAGAACTGTAAGCGGGCACGGGACGCTTTGGCACAGGCTAAGGTACGAGCCAAGAAGCGAGGACAGAAATACGGAACTATGCCACAGGATTGGGAGCAGTCACGCACGTGACCAAGGCAGGGCCTTGGCAGATAGATAAGATAGAGGTGATAGAGCTTCGAGCTCTTCCATCTTGTCTGGCAGTATCCAACATACTGCTAACAGGTATACAATGTACGCACGAAGGGTTTCCTATAAATATGAGACATGGAACGGCTCGGGGATATTTTGGATTCTTCGTAGTTACTCTAAAATCGAGATCTTCTCTCTAAGTTGAGACCTGACCTTGAGTGAAATAGTTTAACACTATCTTATTGAATCTATTATACATTCTCTTCCTACCTTGCAATAAGACCAAACTCTATCCTGTTAAACCTAAGGCTATCTGTTCCAGATACGGAAAGGACTAAGAACTGTTAGGTGATCAGTTAGGACAGAGTTGCTAACGTAAAACATACCGTTAAGTTAAGGCAACTCGTAACAATACTTTAGTTATTTAATTTATTTATATAAAATTTATAGTACATATTATATATATATATTTAAGTAATTAGTATAATAAAGTACTTTTAAGTTATTATTTTATTATTTTATTAAGTTTTAAAATTTATACAACTTTTTATAACTTTTAAACTAATTAATTAAAAGCATAAATTATTTACATAAACATTATATATATATTAAATTAAAAGTAATTATATAATAATAACTAATTAAGTTTAAAAAAAGTTTGTATAGTAAGCTAGGTAATATGTTAATATAGTTAGTAGTAAAACTTATATTAAATAGAAAATAAAAAAATAAAAAGATTTAATTTATAGTTAGTTTTATAAAATGCATTATAGAATTATTATATAAAATACATAGTTGAAGTTGGCGTGTTTATGTTAACAAGAGAATTGGAGTACTACACAACTAAGAACCAAATTATTTCAGACCTTTGAGGAGTATCTCCCCTCGGCGCGCTCTGATCGGCCCAGGAGTTGGGAAGAGTTTAGCACCCATACTAAAATCGGACCTAGGGGAGATCCTGCATCGAGCGGCTGGCTGGTGATAACGTGATGGAAGGCTTGAGCTTCTGAGGTAACTTCCTTCTATCATCCGCAATCATCGAGCTAGCCACAATCCCTCCAATCATTCAATCAACGTTCCCCGTCAAGCCTCTCAACCAAAGTAGAAAAAATCTGGTTACCGCAATCTCGGTAGCCTCAATAACGCCCTGCCGATATGCTTACAACTCGCCATACTGGGGCATCGCTTTTGGGTGGTAGGGTGTGTGCAGGGGCTCCTCGCAAGATGGTTCCTGAAAAAGAAGGTGGTGATCAGTAAGCATTATACCATGTACACGTAGCCCAATCAACGGCGACAGATTAGATTAGCGGAATCCCGTTTAGGAAATTCTGCCCAGTTTGAGGATAATATGGGGTCTGGATCTAGGAGGGATTTTTCGAGGTTCTGATAGTTGTGTTCGTGCATCCATACCTTAGGCTTAACGCTGGTAGGGAACCCTTGCGGTGTAAAGGCACCTAGGCAATACTCTATATACCACGTCTTAAATTCCCAGGTTTATTGTTTCCGCAGTCAAGCTTTATTTCGACTCGTACCATGTTTTCTTGAGAACCTTTCCTATACTTCCACCGCCAAGAGTGAAGAGTCTTACACAAGATGCATCGAGTTCCTCTCTTCCTCCTCTCCCTCATACCCCTCATACCATCTTCGTTCTCCGCTTTCCACTACCCAGATGCGCTAACATCCCGGCTCGAACATCTCCTCGTCGACACAGACGGCGCTTTCCGCTCCGGATTCAAAGACGCTATAACCCCCTGTTCGAACTACGTCTCTGGGTCTCAAAACTTCGGCCGCCAAACCAGCGCCCAATGGCTACGAGTCGCCTTCCATGATTTCGTGACCGCACACGTCGACGAAGGCACCGGCGGAATGGATTCTTCTATTTCCATGGAGACGTTGCGCGCTGAAGACTCTGGTTCTGCCTTCAATGACACCTTTGCCTGGTTTGTTCCCTTCATAGATGCCCGAACCAGCGCCGCAGATCTGCTCGCTACGTCCATAGTCCTAAGTCTTGGGAATTGCGGCGGCCTACACGTCCCTCTTCGAGGCGGCCGCATCGACGCCCACGAACCTGGTCCTTTCGGTGTCCCCGAGCCCGAAAGTGATTTGGAAGAGACGCTCGAGTTCTTCGCCAACGCGGGATTCAATGCGCAAGACGCTATCGGGCTTACGGCGTGTGGCCATTCGCTAGGGAGAATCCATCATGGTGGGTTCCCCCAGGTGGTTCCGGAGAGCGCGGTCAGTCCGAACAATACGGCTGGAGGAATTAATTTGGATACTACGCCGACGAAGTTCGATGTTAATGTTGTGACAGAGTATTTGGAGTGGAAGGGGCAGAGAGGTGGACCGTTGGTCACAAGTGATAATGTTACTGTGAGGAGTGATTTGAGGTTGTATGAGAGCGACGGGAATGCGACGATGAAGGCGCTGGGACAGTCTGAGGAGTATTTTGCCCGTGCTTGTAAGAGGCTATTCGAGAGGATGATCAATACGGTGCCGAAGGAGGTCGGGTTGAGCGAGGTCGTGGAGCCAGCAGTTGTGAAGCCTGTTAATGTCAGCTTTGACATCGCAAATAACGGGAAAGTGGTGTTGAGAGGTGCTATTAGGGTAAGTCTTATACTTCTTGTTTCTAGCTGGATGAACACTGACCGAGAAAACATCTTACAGCTCCTCATGCCAACCGCTGAGTCAGCGCCGGAGAAAATCGAAGTCTCGCTCTCCAGTAACGCAAAAACCACTCCCAGCACCGTATCTGCCCTCCCAGAGACAGGGTACAGTGTCTTCGGCAACACGACCTTTTACCCCTTTGACTTAACTCTCCCATTAACCGAGCAATCCCCGCCCAACACCGCAGTCCTTATGGTCAAACCTCAATCATCCTCAATTCCGGAAGCGAAATTTACCTTAAACCCAACCCTATTCTTCGTTCCCTCTTTCAGCACTCTCGACGGCAACACACTAAACATTGCAGTCGCACTCCTAAGCTCCTCGACCTCAAACACGACATCGTATCCGCAGATAACGGCAAAGATCTCTTATCCCGTGGAGCAAACAGGGCTTAATACACTTGTGCCCGCAATCGAGACTGCGAGGGTTCAGTCGGTGCTTTCCCAGAAGGCGCCAAAAGGGTTTGAACTTTGGAATGCGACGTGGACGGCTCCGAGTACTTTGAACTGGAGCGCGGTCAGTGTGGATATTGAGGGCGTTGTTGGGAGCGTGAAGATTATTGACGAGTATAATTCCGTTGTGGACCTTTCGCGTAGTCAAGGTGTGAAGATGTGGCCTTGGAAATGAATACTAAACTTATATAGGGCGTCCTGTGTTCCTCTGCTTTAAAAAAGCCGTTGCTGTGTTCATTCTGGATCCAACAGTGATATCAATTATTTAAAGTTGCCAATAAAATGTAAATCAAATTGAGTGATTAAAGAAACATATGAATTGAATCCCTCACCCTAAATACACAGCAACATGAGCTCTGAGGGTATGATTGTACCCTCAACTGCTAGAGAAGTATGTATTGAATCTTGAAATCTTGCAGACTGGAGATGCAAACCCCGAAATAAACCATCAAAGTCTCCAAAGATGTCCACTTTGTGCCGCCACTCCGGGGGTCTTCACGTTATGGATACGCAGGCAAACCTTTATATATTAGGAAGTGTGTCGACAGTTCTCATGTGCAAAAAAAACTTACTCAGATCTTAACCTTGAAAGTCCCGACAAAAGGCCACCCCCATAATACCCAGCGTTGATTACACGCATGATTTTTAGCGTCATTTACACGCATAGTACTTAGCATTCTCTGGCAAAGGCCATGACCCAGAACTCTGGGGACGACCGTGGAGTGAGGTCACCAAGCGACTGCTGTATCCACACAGGGCATCGCTATCCATAATATCAACATCCCATCTCGCTGAATCGGTCTTGTACGGCACAGTAACTCACTTCCAAAGGTGCAGAAGCAGCCCTCCTCGATTATGAGCGACAAGGGGCGATTCTTGAATAGAACGCAGGATTCCTCTGCAGACGCTGAGCTAGACCTGTGTTAAATACCACAACACCACATTCAGGGGTGTGCTCTCTTCGCTCAAGATTAGTTGTGGGGTTGAGGGAGTCGATGGGATGGATTGAGATGGATTGGGGTGGCCGAGACCAAGGCAGCAAGGAAGGAAATGGCAAAGAAAAGGCGCATTGTTGCTACTTGATGGGTTGAAATTATCTGAGGGCTCAAAAATGACTATGACTTCTCGCCAGGACCCGAATGCTGAGTTGTGTGTAGTAGAAGAAAAGAAGTGGTGGAGGAGAGAGGCATGGTATACAGTGGAGTCGCGGTATAACGATTCTCCTCTCCTTATACCGTTTAAGCGATACTAGCAGCTTGGCACAATTCACTATGTACACTCGATTACTTGAAAACCCCCCAGAGAGAACCAACGACAATTGAAGGAACGCTCCAAGGCTTGCGGAGGAACCTCGTATTGAAAACACGACTTGCACAGAGAGAGAGGTAAGCTGAACCCGACATGAGGAGCAGGACGTGGCGAGCTGGGGAAATGGAGGTGGCGACACCGGGACCAACGCGTTAATTGGCTCGGGGTCGCGTCATGACGTCCAAAGCACGAGAAGTATACATGAACAAACCAACCGCCAAAAAGACTGGAAACGATGTACAGGTCCAGAAAGAGATTGAAACTGGTAATCAAGACGAAAGCGAAGAAAATGAGACGGGAAGTGCAATTGAAGTACGCGCAACGACTCCAACGGCACTACAGCTAACCTAAACCGCGACTAGTGCACACCTCAAAGAACATGTCGTCGCGGCGAAGATGCGAGCTTTCTCTGCTAACTCTGGAGAACGTTCTGCACTAGCAGCTTAAAAATTGAACTGTAAGCCGTGCCGATATGCATGCAGAAATAGGCTAGTCGCTCAGCTGACTCAGCAATTGCCTTCGCCTACAATTTCTCATATAAATGGCAGCTCTGAGGTCTCAGCTCAACAGAATCAATCCTCTTTTTCATCTATCACGCTGCCGGCTTACATGAACCAATTAGCACCCGGGAATGCAAATGCAAATGCCGGCGCCCAAATTGAATCACTGACCACCCTGGTCGCACTTCTGCTGAGAGGAATGGAGGAACAAAAACAGGAACACACCAAGCTGCTGGCAGACATGGAAGAACAAAAGCAGGAACATGTAAGGCAAATTAAGACCCTAACGAGAACATTTACTTAAAAGGTAGAAACACTTAAAGCAGAGGTTAAAGAACTAGCAGACATAGTAAAAACCTAGCTCTCTAACATGAAAACAGTACCAAGCAGATCTCCATCATACGCCGATATAACGCGCACCCGCCAAACAGCCAACTAAGCAAGGTAAGAAACCTATCCGCGAACACAATACTATTAACGATAACTAACACACTCTATTACATAGTAGACACATTAAGAGTTAGAGAAGAAGTAAAAGACCTAGCCTAAAACAATTAAACAAGCTATTAAAAGAACTATATATAATAAAAAATAAAAAAGCTAGTAATATATAATTATAACTAGAAACTTTTATAACTTAAATTAAATTAAATAATATATAAAAATAAGCTTAAACTTTAATAAGAAAAAAGAGTAAAATTAAAAAAATTATAAAAAATATTTAAATCTTATATAATTAATTTTATTACATTAAAGTAAATAATACTAATTAATAAGTAATTTTTAATAATAATAAAATTTTTATTTAAAAACTTTAATAGTTTTATAATAGTATATATTATAAAAAAAGTATTTTTATACTATTTTTAAACTATAAAATAGTTTAATATAGTATTATAAATATTAATAAATAAAACATAAATATATAATTATTAAAAATAGTTTTAAAAATATAAAAACTACTAATATATTAAATTAAAAATAAAAGTATATATTGTTATTAAAAAATTATAATGTTTTTTATAAACACTTTATTTAAGTAAGTACTTTACTTTAAAAATTACTAAAAAATTAAGAATTTATACTTAAATATTTTAATACCTACTATAGTAGAAATATATAATATATAATACTATAAAGTTTTAAAGTTAAATATTATTATAACTAGCATAAATCTATAAGTAGTTATAAGTAGTTATAAGTAATAAAATACTATATTAAAGCTACTTTAGTATAAAAAAAGTAAAAAAAAAGCTATTAAAACTTTTATAAAAACACTTTAAGTACTAGTAAAAAAGTGTTATATAATATTATATAATTATAGTAAGTAATAGTATTATATATAAAGATAGTATATAATAAGTTATTATATTACCTTTTTTAAAATGAGTAGAATAGTTCTAATTTTATAGTAAAATAAGTAAAAAATTAAAGTAAAATATAGACTTTTAGTTTCTATATTACTTTTTTCACTTTTTCACTTTTTTAAGCTACTAAATTATTCTTATTTATTAGTTTTAGTATTTCTTTTTACTAATAAGCTTTTAACTAGACTTTTAAGTATACAAGTAAACTAGTATAATTAGAATACTATTTATAAAAGTTTTATACTTTATGTAATATACTAATAAAGCTTTTTATATTATATAATATATTATTAAAATTATAGCTTACTTAATTAGTTTTATTCTATAAAACGTTTTTATAAATATAGTTTATAAAAATTTAATTAACTTTATATTTTAGTTTACTATTAATTTTAATAAAGTTATTAAGTATCTAATTTTAGTTAAATAGAAAGTTACTAGAATTTTTATAAAAATAATTAGCAAAAAAAAAGGTTAATATTTTTATAAAAGTAGGTAAGTTAATAACATAAAACAATTTTTTTATACTAATAATAAAATATAGCCTTATTATTTAAAAATTAAGTTTAGTACTATAACAATTTTTTTTTTTTTTTTTTTTTTTTTAGTAATATATATTTAGTTTCTAAATTTAAAATCTAGCTTTTAATAGTACTTATTTACTTACTTTATTTAATAAGCTTAAGTTTTTTCTATAAGTAAGCTATTTATAAACTATAAGTAATTTATATATATACTTATACTAATTAAAATATAAATAGAGTTTATAGTTAAGCTCTACTTTATATAGTAATAAATTTATAGATTTATAAAATAAAATAGCTTATATAAAATTTATAAAAACTAGTAAATTTAACTAGTTATTTTAATAGTAATTAATAAAGAGTTTTAGCCTTTAGTTAATATACTAATTAAAAAATTTCGTATTTTCATTAGTTTATAAATAGTAGGCTATAAAAAGTTTTTATTTTATAATAGTAAGTTTATAAAGTTTATTTATAAAAATAAAAATAAATTAAAAGTCTTAATTTAATATTATTATTTTAAGTAGGCTATAAATATACTAAATATATTTATAATATAGTTTAACTACTTTTAATATAGTAACTTTTTTATATAAAGTAGTAAAAACACTTATTTTTTTAAGTAGTTAACAACTATAAAAGTATTATTAAACTTTTTTTTATTTTTTAAAAATGCACTAAAAAATATACTACTAATAGTATTTACTTATTAGTAAAAAATGTAGTAACTCTAAAGTTTTATTATATAAAATATATATATAATAGTAAGTTTTATAAGTAGTAATATAAGTATTAATATTAAATAATAGACTTAGCTAGTAATATTAAGTTAAAAATAATTATTTAAAGTTTTTTTTAAAGTAAGCTATAATTTAGTAAGTATAAACTTTTTTAATAAAATATATTTTTACATTATTAATATTAAAAACTATAAACTTTTTAAACTATGTTAATAAGCTTTTTTTTAACTTTTAGTTTTACTTATTATACTTTACTATTTTGTAACAAAACTAAAAGGTATTACTAAAATAGTTAACTTGTATAATGTAATTTATAAGTTTATATAAAGCCTAATTTTAAATAAATATTTTATGTTTTTTAAGCTTTTTTTAATACTATTTATAGCTACTATTAGTGTTACTTATTGTACTATATTATTTAAAATAAAAGAAATAATACTTATAACTAAAAGTGTAAAAATTAAACTAAATGTGATGACGGGCTTAGTCTTCACGCGTCGTTGCATGGATGCAGGTTGACGGGATAAGTTAGCTCTATTTCAGCTACACTAAGATGAGGAGAGAAGAGGTACAAAGGGGGCTCGCCCCTAAATAGGGCGGTGTATGGCCTGAGCGTGAGCTAGCCATGCTCCGAGCTCTGCGCTAGGTCGTGGCTGGCGTAGCCAGTCGTGATATCATGTGGCCTGCAGTGAGCAGAGCAAGCAGCACCGTTACATTACCCCCCCTCTAAGGGAGGCTCGTTCCTGAGTCTCTAGGTTACAGTCTCCTCCTTGCTGGTCTCTGTACCACTCTTGTTTTTGAAGCCGCCTTGTCGTCCTCCTCTGTTACGTCCAGGCCCTCCTCTGCTTCGTACGCTTTTAACCAGGCGTCTAGTCGTGCCGGCGGTCCTGCTTTCTCTGGATAGGCCTTATGGTAGTCTCTTACCTTGTATGGGGCGCCTATAAAGCCTCGGGCGTTGTACCAGGTAGGATCTGGGTCATGAGCTAGCCAGAATGCTTTGTACTGTAGTCGGCCATGGAATAGGCGGCTATCAAGGATTTCCTGCACTAGCCACTCAGGATGCCCGTTGATCTCGATAGGCGGTTCCTTAGGTTTAATTTGGCTAGGCAGTGGGCGAGTAGAAGCCTTCTGTAGGCGGTCTGCGTGGAAGACGTCAAGCATGCGCATGTGCGACGGCAGCTTAAGGCAATAGGAGTGTCCCTTCATGCCTATAATAGGATAGGGTCCGTACATCTGCTGGTCAAGCTTCTGGCTAGGTTGGCTAGTGGTGAAGCCCTTAGGTGTAACGTATACCTTATCTCCTGTAGAGAAGTCTGGCTCGCGGCGCTTCTTATTAGCCTGTTAAGCCTATCACTCTTGTGCTTAAGCGATCCCTTATTAAGCTATCTCTATAGCTAGCTTTATCATATTATAGTGAGCTTTAGCGTAGCTCTGCGCTTCCTCACGTGATATTTGTTTACAGACTATAGTAGATACCTTCGTACGTTCCTCCCAGTCCCAGTGATAGATTAGCTAGTGGCCAAACTCAATTTAATAGGGTGATAAGCCTATAGTCTCATGCGGTAGAATTGCTTAGGCCTAGTCCATATAAGGCAGCAGGTCTGACTAGTTATCCTAATAGTGGTTAACGAATGGGCGTAGGCGCTGGTTGATGTACTAGTTTAGGACCTTAGTGTTCCCGTCAGTTTGGGGGTGATACGGCGTTGAGAGCTTTTACTTAATTCCTGTTAGTCAGCATAGCTCATCCATGAATGCTGAGGTGAACTGAGGACCGTGATTAGAGACTATTGACCTAGGCGGGCCAAATACTCGCTAGATGTAGCGATAGTACATATCAGCTGTCTAAGCAGCTATAGTGGTCTTATAACAAGGCAGTAAGAAGTAACGCTTGCTTAGCCAGTCCACAACAATAAAGGCGCAGTTGTATCCTTTCTTATCTAGGGGGAAGGACTTAAAGTCCATAGAGACGTCTCACCATGCTCGCTTAGGGATTGGTAGTGATTTAAGTAAGCCTAGGGTTTTATCGTGAGGTATGTGGCTCTATCTGCAAGCTTTACACGCAGCTACGTAGTCGTCTATATCTTTGCCCATGCAGCTCCAGTAGTAGCGGTCGCGAAGTAGCTTACCTGTCTTTCTCTTACCTAGATAAGCAGTCACCTGGGTAGCATGGATAGCTTAAATAAGGTGGGTCCTTAAGAAGTGTATAGCAGGGACTACCAGCTTGTCGTGGTGCATGAGAAGGCCCTGGTTGAGTTTCTATACTAGGTAGTTGCCAGAGAGGGCGCGCTCTCAGAATGGCTGTAGGCTCTTATGACTACAGTTCGCCTCAATAATGCGATTAATCAGTAAGTGAGGGTTATTTAGGGGCGGCGAGGCCATGAAAGTATTAGCAGTAGCTACTTCAATTGCATTGGCAGCTAGCATGCCTCTTGCTGACAGCGTAGCTAGGTTATCGCTCACGGCCTCAATGAAGCTAACGTCAATTTACTCTACTAAGAGAAAGACACGTGTTCGGGCTGCTTTGTCCTTATCTTTCTGGGTCTTTAGTTCCTCTTGCTTGCGCGAGAGTGCGTCGGCTACTATGTTAGCTATACTAGAGCAATAAATAAGCGTTAGGTGATAGTCTACTACGCTTATTATTCAGTGCATCTGGCAGGGAGTAAGCTCTTGCTTTGTAGAGAAGTACTTTAGCGCGCGATAGTTAGTTAGGGCATTAAATAACTTAGTGGTCTGTAAGCCTATAAGCTGTGAGCGCTATTCTCAGAGGCCGTAGATTATAGCTAACATCTCTTTATCGTGTATGTCGTAGTTCATCTGGGGCTTGCTTATAGTCTTAGAGTAGAAGACTATAGGTCGCTAGAGGCCATCCTCTTGGAGCTGCGATAGCACCCCTGCGATGACTCTATCACTTACGTCTGTCTCCATGCGCGTCTGATGATAGGGCGAGTAGTAAGCTAGGACATTATCTAACAGCATTAGATCCTTAGCTTGCTAGAAGGCTGCCAGCTCGCGTTCACTAAAGGCGTGCCATGTGCCCTTCTTGAGCAGCTTAGTGAGCAGTCAGATGATGCGTCTATAGTCCTTTAGGAAAGCTTTATAGAAGTTACAGAATCCTAGGAAGGATTGCAGGCTTTTGACTGACGTAGGTACTAGCTATTCCTGTACAGCAGCGACCTTCTCAGGGTCCTTTTGGATCCCTTCTGTGCTGATGATAAGGCCTAGGAACTTCATTCTAGTGACGGCGAACTCGCTCTTCTTAATGTCTGCCTGGAGGCCGGCGTCCTGGAGACGTCTTAGCACCTGAGCGACATGCTCCTCATGCTGTAGCAGGTCTTCAGAATAGATTAGGATATCGTTAAGGTAGGCAGTGTAGAAGTCGTTAAGTAGGCTATGAAACACCTTATTAATGTAGCGCTGGAATGTAGCAGGGCCATTACAGAGACTAAATAGTAGCACGCGGTACTTGTAGTTCCCATACTGAGTACGGAACGTGGTTAGATCCTCTATGTCCTTGTTCAGACGTATATGATAGAAGGCCTATCGTATGTTAAGCTTAGTGAACACCCTTGCACGCGCTAGCCGGGCGAGGGTCTCCTGAATCAGCAGGATCAGATAGGCGTCTTTCTTCGTAATAGTATTAAGCTTACAGTAGTCAACGCAGAAGCGCCACCCTTCTTTAGGTTTCTTGGTAAACAGTACTAGGGAAGCATACGAAGCATTGCTGTAAGTAATAACCCCTCGTTAAAGGTAGTCGTCCAGATAGGTCTTAACAAGCTACAGCTGCTTAAGAGACATGCTATACAGTAGACTTAACGTCAGCGTGTTCTCAGCTATTAGTTTAATATTATAGTTAACACCTTCGCGATGCGGGAGCAGCATGTCTGAGTCCTTCTTTAAAAAGTGGGCCTAAGTCACGCCAGCGTAGCTAAGGTAGGATAGCTTCTACTTAATAAACTACCAAAGTTCCTCTTCTCCCGTAAGGTCCTTGTTTGATTAATAGGGCCCTTCTGGCGAAGCCTTCACTAAGGGGTTCCTAGGGTCTTAGGAAGAGAGCTTTAGGTCTGGTAGGCTAAGCTCATCTCTGCAGTCCTAAATAAGCTTATCTACTTCATAGACGCTGGTGTGCTCTAGCACAGTTTCCTTCTGCTGTATATACATTATAAAGGCAACAGCTCCTATAGTATTAATCTTAAGGCCTGCCTTAGAGAGGTCTTCGCGTGAGATAGGCTAAGAGCAAGGGGTTTACTTACTTAGCTCTAGCTACTGTCATAAGTAAAGCTGCTCTTCCATTTTTCTAAGGTTCTCTTACTATACCACATGCTGGAGCGAGCGCTGAGGTAGCTTATAAGTGCGCTGCAGAATCACCATATTTATCAGCTCATCACGTTAGTCAGTATCAGCTTAGTATAAGGGGTTGATTTTAGTTAATAGGCCTTGCGTTAGAATAATGATATCACGCTTACAGTTAATTAGCTTATTATCTAGCCATTTAAGTGCTCACTTCTTACAGTTAATTAAAGCGCCTACGTCTTCAAAAAGCTTGCGGCCGATTATAAGGTCATGGCGGCTAGTATTATAGAAGACGAAATAGATTAGCAGGCGGTAGTTATCTAGTACTAAATCCGCCTAAAAGTACTCATCTACTTGTCCGTTTAGTCTGTTATTGTAGCCAGCTAGGGGGATAGATTCTATTTAGTAAGTCTTTATCTTAAGCCCTTTCTTAATAGCGCGTATGTGCTTTAGGTGTACTAGAATAAAACTACCAGCTCTAGTATTAAGAAAGCCGCTTAGCTTAATAGCTAGTCCGCTAGCAGAGATATAGTAAGATAGGGTAAGAGCAGGTCTGCTAAATAGCAGTTAGTAAGAGTCGAATTAGCTAGTAGCTCTAGAAGGTAACCCTAAGAAGGAGACTTCCCCTAGGGTGAGTCTTTCCCTAATAGTTCCTCTACAGCAAGCTGAAACTCCTTATTATTACTAGTGTCCTAGAGCGTATAGAGCTCTTTATTAGTATCTATAGGCTTAATTACTTTAGCTATAGCTTAAGCAGGTAGTTAGTAGTCTTTTACAAAGTAGCCAGGTTTCCCGCAATTATAGTAACTAGCTAGCTTAGGGATGGGTATTAGTAGAATAGCGGTAGTTACTACGCAAGTCAGGCACTTAGCCCCTAGACAAGACTACTAAGTTAGCAGTAACTAAGTCCTCCTAGTTCTTCTATTAATCTGCTTAGTAGCTTTTCTAGCGCTAAAAGCTAGCTCTCTAGCGAAGTCTTAAGCCAGGTCTACGTACTCATTATACTAGTCGTAGTACTACTGTTAGTAGATGCCCATCTGCGTATGCAGAGCGTCTAGGAGCTTCTTATAGAATTCTTCTACCCATTAGTCTGCAGGCAGGCTGCGTTCTTGAGCTAGGCAGAAGAAGTCGCCCTAGAATACAGTAAAGTTAGTAGGGTCTTTAAGGTAGAGCTTCTGGAAATCACGGCGAGTGTTAAGTCTCTTATGTAAGTCACCATACATCCTTTCTAGGTAATTTACTATATACTAGTAGCTAACTAGCTGCTTACTCTCTCTTACTATACGTATTAGTATTAAGAGATACTAGTTAGCAGGACCCTCCGTACACGTACGCATATAAGAGATAATATTCTCCTAGATAGCTTGCTTGCTGGCTTTAGCGAACTAGTCTTAGTTAGCGCGTACCTTGTCCTCTAGGACATCCCTCTATTAATTGAAGGTAACGTCCTTGCCGTCCTTAAGCATTAGCGGATCAGGAAATCGGGCTGAGTAGCTATTGCCTTAATAGCTGCCTACAGTAGGCATAGCTAGTAGAGTAGCTAGTACGTAGGGTGATGCTTAAGGAGTTTAGTTACTAAAATCTCCTGTATTAGAACCATCGTCAGGTCCTACAGCTACATAGCCAGCCTGATTCTAAGAGGTCTGTGGCAGAGCTATAAAGCGTGTCTTCTTTACTGGTATCAACGATAGCGCTAGGCTGGCCTTTGCAGAGAGGAAGGAGTATATATTATGCGTGGGTTTCTTTATCTGTACCTTTAGTGTCTTGATCTTATTCTCTTAATCTGCTACGCGCTCGAGCGTGTTGTTCAGTAGCTAACAAAGCTTAGTAAGCTTATCTCTAGCCTCATTAAGCTCAGTTTCGGACGTGTTGAGCGCTTTTCCTAGCGTATCGGTATGGTCACGATGTGTGAGTACTTTGAGATAGCTACGCTCTAGCTCGCTAGCGATTATCGCTTAATCAAGGGTCATTAGGGTAGGAAGCGTAATCTCTATTTCCTGAGGCTCGTAGGTGTCGGTTCCCCAGGTAGTGCTCTTAGTAGTAGCCACGAAGGGTTTCTTGTCATGTCGTGCCTAGATGCGGAGCTTCTTGATGGTGTAGTCTTCTCTAATCACGTTATCAGGGTAGTACGTGGCGGCACACTTAAGCGACTTAGGGATAGGCGTGTAGTTATTGCTAGTGGCTGTTGCCTTAGGATTGACCCTTATCTCTAGCGTCGAGAGCTTTCCCATGGTCCTAACCTATCCGTCCTTGTATGTGTATAGAGCTTCTGGCCCCTAGCAGGGTGAAGCGATTAGCTAATTCTCTAGTGTGGAGAAGGCGAGCTGGTAGTGCTCACAGGGGTCAGTTTCTCTAGCAGGGAGAAGGTAAGCTAGTGGTGCTCGCAGGGGTCAGTTTCTCTAGCAGGGAGAAGATAATGAAGGGGGGGGGGGGGTTCACTAGAGCTCTCGTAGCTCTCTTCCAACCTAATAGGTACGTTGTCTACTGCTGTAGGTCTTCTGGTTACCTGCCGAGTCACTCTCGAGGCCTGCTGCTGCAGGGCTTATACAGGCTATCACTCAGGGTTTCAATTACCTACTGCTATAGGGCTTTCCGGTGGAGATCGTATGGTTAACAAACTAACGACTCGGCGTAGTCGTGCAATTAATTCTCTAGGTGCGGTCATTAACGAATCAAACGCTCAGGTTGATCGCGCGGGTTGACCTCGATATTATGTCGCCGTCATCCGGCCGAGTTAGATTGATCTTAGTGTAATGTGATGACGGGCTCAGTCTTCACGCGTCGTTGCATGGATGCAGGTTAACGGGATAAGTTGGCTCTATTTCAGCTACACTAAGATGAGGAGAGAAGAGGTATAAAGGGGGCTCACCCCTAAATAGGGCGGTGCATGGCCTGAGCGCGAGCTAGCCATGCTCCGAGCTCTGCGCTAGGTCGTGGCTGGCGTAGCCAGTTACGATATCATGTAGCCTGTAGCGAGCAGAGCAAGCAGCACCGTCACACTAAAACTAGTAATAATTATTTTATATAAGTTATTAAACTAATTAATTTACTATAAAATGTATTTGTTTAGTATTAGTATATTAAATAGCCTATTTTATTTATTAGCATTTTTTTAGTATATTAAGTTAATTACTGGCTTAGTAAATACTATACTAAGTATTATAATATTATATTTAGTATTAATTTTAGTATTTTTAGACTAAACTATATGTTAATTAGTTAAGTTTAGTATTATTTTTATTAATTTATTTTATTTTTAGCTAATAATTAAGTTATAATATTTAGTATTATAAAAAATAAACTATATAACTATATAATACTTATTTATTACTAAATTAAATAAAAAAAACTAATTAACTATACTTATTAGCTATTTATTATATTTTGTAATAAAAATATCTTTCTATAAATAATAGAACTTAAATTAAAAGTGTTTATTAACAATTTAGTATAGTTAAAACTAAATAATTTTTTTTTTTTTTTTTAGTTTTAGTATTTAGTAAGCTAAAAAAATTAATGCTTATATTATTAAAAGTAATATAACACTTTATTATAAAGTAAAGCTACTAATTATATTACTTAGTTATATAAGTATACTAAATACTTTTATAAAAAAGTTTTAGGTAAAAAGCTTTACTTAACGTAATTTATTTCTTAAGCTTTTATTTAGTTTTAGTATATTATTTAAGTACTTAATATACTTTTTTTAATTAACTACTTTATTCTTAATTTTTTTAGGTATTAAGTAATTACGTAAAAAATAACTAAGTTTTCTATAACTATAGTAAGTTTACTTAGTAAGTAAAACTAAAGTAATTACTAGTTTAATATTAAAAACTAGTATAAACGTACTTTTTTTATTATTTTTTAGTACGCTTTTAGCTTAAAACTATACTTAATACTTTATATACTTATAGTTAAATTAGACTAGTTTGTGTATTATATACTAAGCTTTATTATAGTATATTTTAAAAGTATAGTACTTTTAAGTATATTTACTTTTTATGTGTATATATAGCTTATTATATAATATTTTATAAAAGGGTTTTTTATTAGTTTTATAACATTTTAGTAAAATTAGTAAATTATATAACGTTTATTAAAACCTAGTTAAAATTATTAAAAGTCTTTATTTTAAGAAACTTAAGCTTTTGTTATACTTTAACATATTAATTAAAGTTTTTAAAAATGTTCTAAAAATACTATATTGTACTTTTTATAGTAACTTCTTTTTTTTAGTTTTTTTTAGTATTTAGAAAAAAGTTAAGAAAATTACTAGCCTTACTAGTAATAAAAGTTTAAATATAAATAATTTATACTACTTTTATAGTATTTAAATTATTATATTTATACTAATTAGTATTAAGTTTAAACTTATTTTTTATTTACTTATTTTAGTTTTTAAAAGTTGAATTGACACTATTCTTAAAAATAAGTAAATTAAGAAATTTAGTAAACTTTTTACTTTACTTTAAAAAGTGCTTAAATAAAAAGTATATACTAATTTTAAAGTTATTAATTTTTATTAAGTAACTATACCTAGTATATAATACAAAGTAAGACTTAATCTTTTATAAAAAAAAAATTAGTATTTTAGCGTGTTTGTTATTACTTATTAAACTATAATAAAGTTTTATTAGTTTTAGAAATTACTTTTTTTTTGTAGTTAAATTAGCTTTAGCTAATGTTAAGTTTTTATAGCTTTTTTTACTTAAGTTTTTACTTTAAATAAACACAAAACTTTTATAATTTTACTTTTAGTATATAAAGTATTATTAGTAATATAAAATAAAGTATTAGTTTACTATTTTAGTAGTTTAATGTAAAGAATTTATATATAAAACTTATTAGTAATTTTTATTAAATTTATTTTAACTTATATAGTAATATTAGTAGTAAGTATTTTTTTTTAGCTATTTTTAAAACACTTTTTAATAGTTATGAAAATGTTTTTATTTCTTGTTTACTTTTCTAAATATTTAAGCTTGCTTTATTAATTATTTATATATTTTTTTATTAATATATAAAAGTAATATAAAGTGCTTTTAAAATAAAATTAATGCTTTTATTAATATTAATATATAAAAAAGCTTTTAGCTTTAAAGTAGTTACTTTTACTATTTTATTTTTACTTTACTTTATACTATATATAGTTTTTAAAAATTATTATAAAGTTTAATTTTTTTTTAATTATATAAAGTAACTTAATAATTATTATAATTTAGTAAACTTATAAGTAAGAACTTAAAAATGTAAATTATTTTAACTTAGTTTATAACTAAGTAGTATTAATAGTACTTAGCTTTTTAACTTTTATTTTTTTTTACTTAGCTACTTTATAATATACACTAAAATTATTTTTATATATATACTAAGTATTTACATACTATAAATATAGTAATACTTATTTATAAATTACTATTATTATTATTATTATTATTATTATTATTATTATTATTATTATTATTATTATTATTATTATTATTATTATTATTATTATTATTATTATAAGAACCTGTAGAAAGTACATTTTCTAAAAATAATTAGTAAACAAGTATTTTAATAAAAGCTTTAAAAAGTTTATTATTTAAAAATAACTAACTAATAAATAAATATTTTAGTAAAAACTTTTAAAGCTAGCTACTTACTACTTTTAAAAAAACTAAAAATTTAAATATAATAAAAACTTATTATAAGTTAATTATTTTTATTTACTAATTTAAAGCTTTATTATACTACTTTATAATAATTAAAATTGCCTATTATAATAAAACTTTAAAAAGAGTAAAAAAGTAATTAGTACTATAAACTATATTTAAGTACTTAATTTAACTAATATTATATTATCTTTATAAGCTAAAAAAAGTAATACTAAAGTAATATTATAGTTAACATAAACTTATAAGTAATTATAAGTAGTTATAAGTAATAAAGTACTATATTAAAGCTACTTTAATATATATAAAAAAGCATAAAAAAAAGTAAAAAAAAAAATATAAAAAAAAAAGCTATTAAGGCTTTTATAAAAAAACTTTAAAATACTTATAAAAAAGTATTATATAATATTATATAATTATAGTAGAAAATAGTATTGTATGTAAATATAGTATATAA
Organism: Zopfia rhizophila CBS 207.26; assembly: GCA_010093925.1. Taxonomy (NCBI): domain Eukaryota; kingdom Fungi; phylum Ascomycota; class Dothideomycetes; family Zopfiaceae; genus Zopfia; species Zopfia rhizophila. The sequence continues at coordinate 914,306 of ML994636.1, forward strand.
TAAGTTATTATAAATATAAGTTAATTATTTTTACTAGTTATAAAAGTAGGTAAAAATATTTCTTTATTTACTAACTATAGTTATATTTTATATAATATTTTAAGCCTATATTTGTAACAACTATTTAATAATAATTTCTAGAAACTTAATATGTTATTAATAATACTTTAAAATAAAAGCTATTAAATTTTTAAAAGTTAGCCATTTAACTTTATTAAAATATTTAAGAAAAAGTAAATTTAAAAGCTAAAATACTACTATTTTAATAACTATTAATTATAAGTTTTTAAAAATTTAATAGTTTTTTATTATAAATAGCTATAAGTAGTAATATCTAAACTTATAATAAAATTAAATTAGTTTACTATATATAAAACTTAAGTAGTTATAAAAAAATATTAAAAAAAAATTTTGTGTAAAGTAAATAAATAATATAATAACTAATAACTAATACTAGCTAGCTAGCTAGCTATATGTAAAGTATAGCATATATAATAGTATACTATTATACTTTTATTTTCATGCATTATTAATAACATATTAAATTTTTAGAAATTATATTTAAGTAGTTATTAAAATATTTAAGTACAAATTCTTAATTTTTTAGTAAGTTTTAAAGTAAAGTACTTGCTTAAGTAAAGTATATACTTATAAAAAATATTATTTATTTTGTAATATATAAACTAAAGTAGTATACAAAAAAAAATTATAACTATAAAAATAATAATTAAATATATAGTTATAAAAATACTTGCTAATTAAAAACTAATTAATATAATATATTTTTAATAAAAAAAGTTATTTTATAAATTAATTATTTTATAAATTTTTTTTACTTATTTTTTAATAAAAACTTTTAGTAACTTTTAAGTTAATTAAATACTAATTATATATATTATTATTATTATTATTATTTTTATGTTAATTTAGGTAATGGTATACCATACAAACCTTTTACAAACTTAATTATATAAAGGAAAATCTATTATAGGGCATATAGCCTCCACTTTTAAGAAAACAATCTCTATTTCTTTTATTTACTATATACGACCTATTTTCTTGCTGCTTATAGTATTTTTTACGGAGTAAAAAGAATTTATAACTCTAGCTATAGCGTTTTATCTACCTGCTATAAGCACTTTCCTATTTATTCTATATCTTATAAAGTAGTTTTATAGCTAGAAAGAACTATAGTAGAATATTTATTTATATAAGCTATTATAAGAGCTTAGCTATACCCTCTACTAATCTTATAAAATACTAGAAATTAATTTTACTAGATTCTATATCTCATAAGGCTGTTCTTATATCTGTAAACTAAAAATAATAGAAAATAATATATTTTACTATCTTCTATTTATAACTATAGACGCATGTGGTTGTAGGATAATTTTTTAGCTAGACTTTTATAAAAAACACTATAAGTTTAATTTATCTTATATAAATCTAAATAAGGATTAAACTTTCTGCCTTATAGAGAGCTATATGGGTTTTAAGAACTTTTTTTTCTAAAGTCTATTAACATACTAAGCTTTAGTTATGTTTTTAAGTAATCTATTCTTACTACTGTTTACGTGTTATAGTGGTTTATAGTTTAATTAATACATTTTCTACGTCCGTTTCTGTCTATTCCTAGCTTTTAATAGGTTCTTATATATTTGTAAACTACTTTAAAGTCTAATCTATATGCTTTTTCTTTATTATATATAGATAGATAAGGCTTTACTGCTCTTAAATTCTATCTTAAATCTTTATATATACTTACGTGATTTCTTATTTCATATTTAAAGCCTTTATACAGTATTTATAGCTAGTAATTTTTATATTAAGAATAATTTATAGTAGAAAAGTAAAAGTCTTTATTTTAAGTATTACTATTAGTATAGCTTAGTATGTTCTAGTAATTATTTATAAACATCCTATCTAAAATTTACAGAGTTAGTTTAGATAGCTGCTAATCTTTTTAAACTTATTTTAATTAAACTAGTACTAGATTAAGGCGCTAACTAGAGAGATATATATATTATATATTATATAATAAAGTTATTATAATTTATTTACTTAAGTTCTTTATTATACGCTATAGACGTATAAGTTTTTTAATTTACTTTTTAAGTTTATTTTTATAGTACTGTTATTTATACTCTAAATAAACTAGCACACACATCCGTTCTTTTAGGCTATATAAATAGTATTATTAGTAAAAGTATAATTCTCCTCTTATTATAAAGCCTACTATATATAGGTATTTAAAAGAAACTACTTATATATAAAATTATATAAGTCTATTAAGATAAGTACCTTAAAGCTATTTATTACTACTATTATATACTATACCTTATAATCTTTTTTATATCTAGTAGATTACTTTGCGTTATTTATAACTTTCTTAAGATAATAAACTAACCATATCTTATAAGAGTAAGTTTAATGATAATTTAATACTATTTAACTATTAGTTTCTTAACTTTCTACTAATTAAGCTTATATTCTATTATCTTATTAAGTCTTACTTAAGTTTACTTAAGACTAATAGCTTAAGTCTATAATATCTAAAAAATAGTACTCTAAATATAAATAAGTTAACTACTTATTAAAAGCTATAAGTATTATATTATTTAAGACTCTTTAGTAAGTTACTATTAAAGCGTATTTAGCTATTATTTAGTTATTAAATTTATTAAGAATCTGTCATTAAGTCTCTCATAGATAGCCTAAAATTTTAGATTATTTCTATTCTTAATATAATACACTCTTAAAGCAGTATAAGTATAGAGGTGTTTTATTATATTATTAAACTAAAATAGCTAACAAGGCAGCTCTTTAGGTAGTATATTAAATAGTTTTTACTTAGTTTCTTTATTTTTTAGTTAGTTATTTATGCTTAGTATTTAAAAACTTTACTATTCTAATTATTTTAAGGATTAAGCTTTTAAAAAGAGCTCTCTAGTAACGCTAAATGTTATATACTAGTAATAAACATAATTCTTACTATTAATTTACTCTAGAGAATAAAATAATATGGAAAAGAATTCTTATATAACAGTATAAGTTAGATCGCGATTTTAGTATTCTTTTTAAATTATATATATAATAATAAAACTTTTATAAAGTATTTAAAATAAATTAATTTAATATTTAGTAATAACATAATAAAATATTATATTTATAATAATTTTAATTAACTATTATATATTTTTACTGTTATTTGCTATTTAAATGTTAAATATAATAAATTTTTTTTTTTAAATTGTTATATTTTATATTAATTTAAATATAAAGTATATTATTAAAAATACGTATTTTAATTTTATAAAATTAGAGTTACTTATTATTTAATTTTTAATTTTATTATATTTTATATATTTTATATATTTTAAATTTAATATTTATTACTTTACAATTTTTTATACAATTTTTATATAATGGGTTATTTATTTATATTATATATAGTATATATTTAATTAAATTAAGTTAACTTTTACTAACTATATAAATTTTTATTAATAGTAAATATATAATGGTTTTATATTAATATATTAAAATAGTTGTTTAAAATAAATAAAGTACTTTTAATTTTTTTATATTTTTATATAAATTTAAATAAAATTAATAAGTAATATATATATTTGAAACTGGTATTATTACTTTATATTACTAATTATATTATTATACTAATTTAACTAAATTTTTTTCGTATACTTTAATTAGCCTAAAATTTAATAAAATGTTAAGTAAGCTTCTAATTTACATACTAAGCTAAAATTAGAGTTATGTTTAAAAAAGTTATTTTATAAAATAAAGAAATATAGTAAATAAAATAAAAGTAATTTACTAGATTTTTTAAATAATAAAATAAAGGAAGTAAATTAAAACTAAGTTCTAAAAAAGAATTCTACTATTTAATAAAACGTGTTCTTTTAGTTTTTATAGTTTAGTTTTTTTTTATTACTTTTCTTATTTCATTATAATAAGGCTTTTGATTTACTAAAACCATACTTTATTTTCTATCTTAATTACTACAGCCTGTGTAGTTCCATTCTCTTGTAAGCCCCTTTTACGAAATAGCCCGTAGATATTAAACGAATCTTTGGTTATAAAGAACTATCCTTACCCTAGTAAGTAGAATACTACGTAACACTATACTATAAGTTATTAAGGTTTTAATATGTAGATATAAATTTTCTTTAACTAAGATTTCAATTAAATATAGAGCAATTCAAAAAGGTGCATTTCTATTGAGAAGATATAGATAGAATAACGTCATGAATGCGATGCCTAGACTCCAACATTCTGGAGTAACGAATCTAGCTTTATAATGATTTTAGCTCCCTCGCAGGAGGTTACGATGCATATTTAGAACATCCATTAAGCACCTTATTCACGTTTAGATCCAAGCGCACGGGGCGCACGGGCGACTTTGCTACCAAGGTAATCCTGACGAACGACTAAAGCACCGGTGTAAGATATTAAATTGGGATGATATAAGCCATTAATATCTCAGCTAGGCTGCTAACCTTCCCTTATAGTCACTCTAGTTCACATTATAAACCCATGTATATAATTGTCAAGGTGCCTCAGAAAGTCTTCTGTGCAGAAGACACGGTCACGATGACGCCCTAAAATCTCATTAACTCCCAGTATTCTGAAACGTCTAGGGACTAGAACGTACGATTCTCCAACCACATATCATGTTGTGTCTGGTAATGTTCTATCTGAAGCTTTGCGTCTGCGCCAACCATGAGCGAATACCATTCGATATCGAGTTTCGTCCTTAGTGGATGGAGGTCGCCGCAGCAATACAGAAAAAGTTCAACCAAAGATTGTACAGCCGAAATTACCCTCTTCTGAGCCAGCTGGAAAGCTGACGTGAAATGGCAGTTCAGGTCATTGCAAACAAGCTGCAACAGGCCGACTGCATAGAATACAGCCGGCCAGGAATGTGGACGACCGCGGAGGAGTAAACGTTGTGCGGTCTGCAAGGTAACCTGAAGGAGAGAACAAGGAGTATCGGCAGGGTGCTTTCGATCAGGGGGAACATCTTCAGCACCACCAAGTCTGATTATCTCAATCAGGGCAATGAGTTGACAATTGCCATTTCTTCCGTGGCAAAGTTCGGGTTCAGTGGCCTGGTAGTAGTCAGGCATTCCGTCATCGAGACATCCCCTGATTGCTAGATTTGTGCCAACTTCGAATATGTCGTGGGATATAACGAGACAGCGCAAAGCATTCAGGACCAACCATTCATCGTCGACTTTTGTGTCGCCGGCTTGTAGGAAAGTGCTCTTTTGATAGTCTGCCGCGCGTCTGATCGTGTCTTCAGAGAGTGTTTCGAATTGTCCACCCCAACGAGTGGTTATAGTATCGAACTGTTTTAGAAATTTCATGTTTCTGATGCCTAAGTCGTCATCTTTGAAGTACGATAGGTCCATGATCGCGTGATCAGCAATCACTTCTAGACCCAGCTGGGTGAAGTCAATGTTGAGTTCGAAAAAGACATCTCCATCGGTATGAAGGATCCAGACTCCGTCAGCAACTTGAAGAACGACTACCATGCGAGTGAGCTTTGAACATGCTATGCTTGGTTTCTGGGTCGACTTACATCTGAAGGCTTCCTCGAAACCTTCTGTCACCTCGTTCTCTCTGCGGCATGGGAATTCCTTTGCTAAGACATAAATTCCTTGCTCATTCTGTTCATCTTCGTTGAAACATCTCTCGCAACCCAATTCTTGGTTATCACACTAGACTGCCAATTAGCCTAGTGAAATATTTGAAGTACGAAGTGCTCTGTACGGTACCAGTGCATTGAGAAGAATACATTTCCGACATCTTCCTAGTTCCATTCTAGTTGAATGTAGTTGATTTGAAGAAATGATATGGAGTATATGTGGGTTAGTTGTGGCGGTATTTTAGCTTAGTGCTCTGCGTCGATTTTTTTGGCGCTAGGCCCGTTCGGGACAAAAGACGCCGCGGAAGGCCTGAGGACCGAGCCGATTTAGAAGTTTGCGCGGAAATATCAAGCGAACATTAAAAGTTCGTACTGATGTACTGTATTTTGCTGTAAAGTTCACGAAACTCTATAACTACAAGATTAAACTATATATGAAGCTATTCGTGCCACTAAAAAGTCTATATAGGTCGAATGTTTTAGAGTAACAAGGGCCTGTGTGAGAGGTAGGCTACTTTAAAGCCCTTCGATCTCACCCCTGGCGACGACAGCATTATCAAATAGGCTCAAAAAGTCTCTTCGACTGGATTGGTTCTATCGTACAGTTGAGCTCATTGCTGTGTTAATTTCCCGCTTGATTTTAGCCTGTAGTAAGTGCTCTGGCTAGCAAATTTCAGAGACCTCTGGTCTACACAAAGACAATTTACAGAGCTTACAGCCGTAGTGGCTCCTTGCAGTTCGATCCCGATTCTTTCTAGTAACAGTATTAGGTGGTATTTCTTCTAGTGGACTTTGATTCTGCGAAACTCTGTGGGAAACTCGTCCAGATTCTATGTAAGCGATACAGGTCTTTGCCTCCACATAGAGTTTGACGGAATGGCCATGTTTCTCGTCTGCATCTTCTCGTACTGAGTTGAGCGACTTCCGCTTAGTGTTTCCTTGAGCAAGGCGCGTCGATCTATCTAATAGCCCTTCTGCTAATAGATGAAGAAACTCCTTGTGGCCGTCCTTTTTAGGGTCGGTTTCTAGCGTTTTCCGTGCCTAGGTTGACAGCCTAAATATATTGTTGAGTACCGCATTAATGAGAAAGTAGAATAGACGTCTCCAGGTTTTTTTTCCGCTTCCCCTGGGTGGAGTAATAAGCCTTCGCCTGGTTGAGTAGGTTAACACCGTATTTACCGTGATTATACTGGTCTATAAACTTAGGAATAGGAAGCGTTTGCGCGGTGCATCGCCGAAGACTTTTTGAGTCGATTCTGTATTAGTCGCTGTCCTAGTAGGCCTTCGTCGGTTGTGTATAATTGTTTTTACAGCTGGTGGTGTATGACGTCATTAGTTAACATCTCATAGAGTTGAGAGTTAGCACTTACGATTAGCCACTGTAGTCGCGTACAGGACTAGTTAAACATCTTTCCAAGCTACCTGTAGTACAGTATTGTTCTAAGATGTTGCCCAGAAGGTTTCTTCCCATGGAATACCCTTTGTGTGGTACAATTTGGCGTTGATAAGCTGCTGTGAGAAGCGCTCCTTATTTAACCGCCTTTCTACACCTTGCTGAGCCAGAGTATTAGTAGAATTCTGTAATGTAGTTTCGGCTTCCTTCTTAATTTCCTCTTCCCTAGCTGTTTTGGTCGTACGAACTGTTCCAGCGGCTCTAATCCCATGTTTTCGAAGCTCTTCTAAAAGTGGTATCGTGGTATAAAGATTGTCGGCCCAACATATGTGTTCGTTTGGAGGATAGAGAGGATTATCGTCATTATCTCTCTATAGGAGGAGATCAAGGGGGACCGATTTAGTAGGCATAAAACCTAACTCCCTAGTTAACTGAGGATCTAAATCCACTGGCCCTCTGCCTTTGCCTTTTGCGTGAAAAAGCTAGTCTAAAAGATACCCTTTATTAGCTAAACACCATATTTTGAAGCCCTCCGGAGTCGGCTTGCTTTTAATATTAACGATCTCTAATGCACGGCTGGTAAACCTCATAATCGACTTATTAATACAGAGGTGAATTCCTGGCTTGTAGTACCGGCGGCAGCGCTCCCGAATATACTCTGAGACGTCCTAGATGCGACCAAAAGGACTTTTAAAGTCCTGGCCTGGCTCTGTACAGTATAAATATCGACCTAGCTGCTTGAGCCGCCCCTGGGACATATACTGCCCGAGCTGAGGTTTAGGCCAGAGTTTGTGCTTTGCTCTCTAGTAATCATCTACTGTATGCTCTCTATGCACTCTCATGTACACTGTTATCCCAAAGTATGTATATAATTCGTGTTTTGAAGTAGGTTTCCAGCTCGAGGAGTCTTCGTCTTGGCGGTAGGGACGTAAAGGTCGGTGTGAGGCTGATGAGCAGTAAGAGCGTTGGTATGGTATGCAATCCTTTCTAGCAACTCGTCGGTGAAGAATAAGTTGAATAACTGAAAAGGATCCTCGTCACCAACATCCCTAGGGAGATCCGGCTCCCCTAGAGTATGTGGGTTTTTGATTTGAATGGGTTTCCATTTAGGTAGTAGCTCGGAGGTAGGAAGCGGAGGTTCCCTAGCAGTAGTAGCAATCTTGGAGTATTGTGTCGGTTTGACGAAATCTAGATCTTCGGATTTGTGCTTGCGACCTATAGTTTGAATAGAAAAGATATATCTTGTATGTAAAACGCTATGTACAATTATCTGTTGAGTTCACGATGCAGGAATGTTATTGGAGAGGCTGTGAGCCCTGATTGACCCACTAGATGTGGCCTGTGTGCGGCAGCGTTGTACAGTGCATGGGATATGGGACGCGTCTGGTTTCGAAAGAGGAGTGGTTGGCAGGGCGGCAGACAACAGATCAGCGATGTGCGAGCGAGATACAATCTGATCACGAGATAGAGGCTGAGGCCGAGGCCGAGACCCAGATGGAGACGCCCCCAGGGTTCCACGGAAGAGACATTCGAGGATACCTCAATCCTTTTTAGAACGCTATCCCACTGTCCTCAGCGCTCGAACCCCTTGTTCCCTGATTTGGCCTCCGCCGCCGTCGTATCGGTCGCCCAAGACTTCATGCTACGGAGTTTCCTAGTACAGCAATCAGAGCACTCCTGCTGATCACTCACTGGCAACCCAGACACGGACAGGACGGGTAGATCTTCGAGTCGCTCATTGCCCAATGTCACTGGAATTTCTTTATCGGTATGCTGCCACGATCCTTCTCCTCGCGCTTCGTAAGCCCGCCGTTGGAGCTGGAAGACGCCGTCCTGTATCCATCTGTGGAGCTTGGGAGCCATCGCGCGTCGGAATCGGCTGAGCGTGATCAAGAATCTTAGGAGCATGAAATCAAGGGTGGCGACAAGAATTGAAAAGACGGTGATCAGGGCTAGGCCAAAGGCGTTTATGGTGCTGGCACCAGATTAGCAGCTTTAGGAGGATGGGAGCCATGAAAATGCTTACACAAATCCACCTGACTTCCTCACCCGCTGTACGTGGCACAACTCCTTTTCTCCATTTGAAGTGTCATTCCTTATATATGCTCCAGCAGAAGGCCCACGCACTGCAGGGCCAATCGCATAATCAGACACAGCCGTCTGTAATGCGGCCCACACGAATGACTCCCATCTGGTGACTTCCTGGATCCATTGATCATCTAGAAGGAGTAGAATGAAGCCAGTTCCTCCAGCCAAGTCCTTTGCTTTCAAGACGTCTTGACCTGCGTCGGAAATGTCGAACAGTAGACTTGATGTGATGAGCAATTGAATTGCGGCAAGCTGGATATCGCTGGCTCCTGGGTAATCCACAGCCGTAACTTTTCCGGGTAGAGCGGCAAGATCCGTGCAGTGATCCGCGGATCCGTCGCGAGCGAAGCAGAACTGATACTACCACATTCGTCAGCGTTGCTCTCAACGAATTGCACGCCGCCTACCTGTTGTGTGCAGCCCATTGCTGAGCCCGGAGAGTCCGACAGGTACCACGTTTCGTTTGTGCCTCTAAGCGTTCCAACTAAAGAAGCATCATGGGCCGAGAAGAACAGATCATTCACGGGGCTCCCGTAACCCATTGAGTTCTTCCACAACATCACAATGACCAGATCCCTGTCTGCACTCTTCATTTCGGGGACCGGATCGAAATCATTCATGTCTACCCAGGCGGGATTTCCGTACGCCATGTTGTAACTGAAATCCTCGGTCAGCATGTCGAGCTCACATCAACTTGGTACACCGACTCGCTTACTTTGTCTGGTAAAAGTTGGTGATGTTCGATACCGCCAAACTATGAACGAATGTCGCGTTGGGCCACGAGGTATCGTACACGATGTCCCCGTAGTGCATGATCAGCAGCTGCTCCCCCGGGAAAGGCGTATGGTCCATATCGGGATAATCGGTGGCATTGACGATCGTGGAATGCGCCGCGGTTTCGAGCACGGCACAGGTGGTCTGTCTGCGGAACTTCACTCGGTCTTTGGACGCCAAGTTCAGTCCAAATCCCTCGTTTAGACCGACGAGCCCGGAGTCGAATCGTATCGCAGGGAGCTCCGCGTCGGTGCACATGGATGAAGCAAATGGGCATGCTACCCGTTCCTCGGTGAAGGGAATATTTGGACGGGTGAAGATTCTACAACGGGTTGGAAGCGGCGAATCCGTCCGGTAGCAGTCGTCCGCATACGATTTGCTGATCGCCGCCACTTTCGCTTCGAGCGTCCTCAAGCCATAGACATTTGTGACGTAGTCCTCTACCGTCGGATCGATATTCAGCGGTCCACAAAACGGACTATCGACGAGAACCTGCAGATTATTCCCCGTAACAATATACGACGACAAAATCCCCACAACCACCGTCCCTATTCAGAACACCATTCCCAGGAGCAGCAGCACCAACGACCTCACGAACGCTCGGTCAACGCGCTTCCGCCAAAACAACCACAGCTTTGTCGAGTCCGCGAGGAGGGAGCTGGGCGTAGGTAATGTGCGAAGTAGGGCTTGCTGTTGGCGGAAGAGGCCGTCTGCTGGGATGCCATCTGCGCGGAGCTGGTGGAGGATGAAAGCGACGAGATTCCAGAGATGCGCGGTACCCATGGATGCGAGCACCGCTAGTAGGGCGACGACGATGGTTCCGGCTTGCACCTCAGCGGTTACTGTTTTTCCCGTTATGGGGCCTTCATTGAGTTGAGTCCATAGACCGCGTTTTATGAAGCGCGCGTCGACTTCAGACATGGCGTCCCAGGGGAGTGGTGCCGAGCGAGTCGAGCGTCCGGTGGAGGGGACATTGCCTCGTAAGAAGGATTTTTGTAGAACCTGGGATCGGGGGCGGGAATCCTTCGCGACCAAATCGGTGGGTTGCTCTCCCTATGGCTTGCTGATATCGTATGCTGATGCAGACGTTCAGCTTGGCAATAGGGTCCATAGGTGGGGTGTGCAAAGCCGTTTTCTGCTTCGGCTTTACTGCGCCAAAGCTATCTTCTTCAGTAGCATGTCGAACGCAAGAGGTTGAACATGGGCTCCTTCTTTGGCATGATGACGGGCGATAGATATCGTCAAGATTCCAAAGTTGGGTGGAAGCGGAGGGATGAAAAAGGGTTGTCGCGGGCGCTTCGTGATCTGAAAATATCCGGTCCCCTGGTTCCTGCATGCTGACTACAGTCTGTGCACACCTGACGCACGGGGCCACCTGACGCACGCCAACCGAGGGGTCACCCACACAACACCAAATTTTTTCACATAATCGTAAAATCGTCAAAATGCAACCAATTGAGGCCGCGCTGGAGTCGTTGAAATTGTTGCAACCTGGAGAATCTCCTACTTATACTGCGACAGCGAAAAAGTTTGGGTGCAGTCGGTCAACGCTCTCGAGACGCCACCGAAGTGTGCAGGGTACCAAGGCCGATCAATATGAAATTCAGCGAAATTTGACTGAAGAACAATCGAGTGTTCTTATTGACTATATAAATAAGCTTACCGCCTGAGGATTGCCGCCTTTAAATGAGATGTTACGTAACTTTGCAAAGGAGATTCGCTGTAGTGAAGATAAGCCAGAAAGGAAGTGGGCTCAGCGCTAGAGAGAATGCTATTCTGAAGAGATTATATACGCCTATAGTACTAGAATTAATAAGGGACGTAAATCCGCCGACTCAGCGTTCAAATACACTCTATATTTTGAGCTTATACAGAGAAAAATTTAAGAATATAAGGTAGAAGCTAAGAATATGTTACGGCCAGCATGAACCTGTAGGCAATCGCAAGTGGTTGCAAGCAATAAGGCGCTGTATTAGAGCTACTCTAGTATGAAGAAAAGAAAAGAGTGTAGAAAGAGAGCGGAGAAGGATTATATAGGCGCTTATAGCGTGCATGTGAAAGCGTGGCACGTGACTAGTAACATTATCTATAACATGATAACACAATAACACGTAGTAATACTTCCCGTGAACGTGTCATATAACAGGCCGTCACAGAATATATATAATATAAATAAAAAGGGTTTTCTGCTTAGCGTACTACAGAAAGGCAAAAGATATTCTCCTAACATAAATATAAGAAAACTAGCCTCAAACAACGGCTTTAAGATGGAAATTGAGAGTAAATTACTCTAATTAGTGCTATTTACACTAACGGAACTTCCCTTTCGCTAAGTCTTATCTATTAAGCTGTTAGTAGGAAAGTGCAGGACATCTAGCTATAGAATTATAATCTAAAGAAGTAAAAGTACTATTTTACCTTATCTTTAAGTAGGTAGACTAATAATAAAATCAGCTATACGTAGCTTATTAACATATTTAATAAAAAGACTAAAGTAAAAGCTTAACGGAAGTATAGGCTTCTTATTCTTAATAGCTATAGCTCTTATATAACTATAAAGTTTATTAAGTACTATAATAAAAATAAAATCCTTCTGGCTATTTTTCTACCTTATTTAACTTATACTCTATAATTTCTGGATGTCTTACTGTTCAGACCTTTAGCTAGGTTCTATAGTAATAAAGTTAAGAAGTTTCTACACGATTATTAAGGATTTTGTAAACTCTTAAAAAGAGACTTCTTCCGTATGTTTTAGGCTGTATGGGATAAGGCTATTACGTAAAAAAATATACTCTCTAGGTAAAAGAAGGTTAGCCTTATCCTATAGGACCTTAAGAATATTTTAAAGCGTTTTACTACTCCTCAAGATAATAGGCCTTCATTAAATAAGTCTTTAACTTCTATTCTAAGTACTAGAGACTAGCAATGTATTAAGAAGCTTCTAAAAAAGACAGTTTATAATATGTATGATGAGAACTCTCAGAAGCTCCACCAGATAATTAATCACCTAACAACGGAGAACATACTTCTTAAATTAAAAACTAAGGGCCTTAAAAACGCTCTATTTTTTGAGCAGAAGTGTTGTTAGTGTTCTAAGTTACTAGACCTTAAACTTCGCGCGCCTGAGAATGGTATGGCCATATTTTATAGCCTAAATAAGGTCTAATAAGCACGTAATTGTGCACGTAAGAAAAAAGAAACTGCACGTATCATAAGAGAGAAGAAAGAGCAGGAAAAGCTGCGTAAGAAGAAGGAGAAGGCTGAAAAGAAATGGCTTCTTAAAGAGTGTAAGGCTGCGTGAGCTATTAAGCGTAAGGAGTAAGCTACTAAGAAGGCCTTAAAGCAAATTAAGAAGGAAGAAGCAAAATTCGCACGTGAGACAAGCAGACAGCTTAAGAACGACTCAAAACAGATGAAAGACAAGAGGAAGAAGGCTATTAAAACTATTGTAATTGAATCGGATGAAGAAATCGAGAGTGCATTTCCTGATGAAGTGGTGGAGGCAACTTCTGTACAGACTCGTCGCGGACGGAAAATAGTTCTTCCACAGCGATTTTGTAATTAATTTGAATAGCGTATGATCTTCCCTGTAGTCGATTGTCTATTACTCTAAAAAATCTCGCATTTTCATCAATTGTATGTGGTTCAAAAGCTTCAAAAGTTTGGCCTTGAGATTCGCCAAAATCGTGCGTCAGGTGGCCCCGTGCGTCAGGTGTACACAGACTGTATTGGAGGCAACAATTGCCATTGGTCCCATGCCGCTTGCGACCCCTGTATTTGTTGGCGATAAACATCATGCAAGGATAGGGTTGGAAAGATCCCGCATCCAAGTCGGATATCCTGGGTAATATCCAGGATATCCGAGCTGATATTTTACATATCCCGGATATTTACATGAGTAATCAAGGTTAGCCGGAGCATTAGCATTAAATACCCCGAATTGTGAAGGATGCTAGTTCAAATTCCAAGTATACCTCCTTAAATCGAAGAATGACTCTTCGAAATTCAACAATCTCTCTTCAAAATCGAAAAATATGTCTTCAGAATCGAAGAGTATTTCATTATTTTTGATGACATAAGCCAGTTTCCATTCCATCCAATATCCAAAAAATACGGGATATCCTCTTAATGATGCACCGACTTGGAATCAACCATTGAGCGAGTCCGTGAGTGTTGATAATATACTTTGTACCGCTAGTGTTGACATCGAACTCGGTGGCTATATCAGTGCTTCGAGCAATCTTTAAAGCGATCTGCAGGAGCATACGAACGTCAACTAAGGCGATCTCCGCGTCAGACGGTTCTGTTTGCCGGTCACGATAGAAGTTGCACAGGCGTGCAGGGCTCTCTGTCAGCGAGATATATGGTGATGGAGAAGGGACTCTGTTGCCGTGAGAGCGACCTCCTGGTCGGACATACTATTGGCCGGCTTGGCATTTTTTTGCTGTATATAGACTCTTCTTGCCCTCTAGATTTTCAGGTCCTTAATGCAATCTTGTTCAGTCTCTCAGCCGCTCAACAAGCTCGATTTACGGTAACAGACTCCATTCATGTGTTTGCGAAACTGGGATTTAGTGGGTTCCTTAAAGCTGGGCTTATTACGCCACTTGCGCAGATAAAACCCATATCACAGTCGTACGTAGTCGCAGATTTACTGTTTTGGAAACGGGAGAGGAGGATCGGACCAAAAGCGTTCGAAAGAGCGAGGAAACGTGGACATTGGACGATACGGCGAGTCTTCTGGTTAAAGATATCTCTCTAAGTGCTTTCCACGGTTCTCCGCATCGACGATCCGTAACTTGTTGACTTCGGCTTCGTTCTCCGCGTCTGGTCTGCATATTGCCGAATTGAAATTATTTGACTGTTACTGTCTAGATTCCGGCCATCCCTGGTTGAGTAGATATACTGGAAGTGTAATGCAGAAATCGAAGGAACGGTTTCCATTCAGGAGATTTTGCAGCCGCCGGCTGAGCTCGTTAAGTGCTTCTCATTGCGCGCTGATTCGGTCTCTGATGGCCTTTTGGCTGGCTGACTCTTTTGGCTTGTTTGGACTTGAGAGGTACATGGTAAGAGGCCGACTGCATAAGTCGTATTGATTCCGTGGAAATGAACATCTATCCATACTGAAACTTACCATGTAATGCACGATTTTACTTACTTTAGCCCTACTATAACTCTATAACTCATAAAGCTATTAAGTTATAAATTTAATATAGTATTTTAAGTTTATAAAAATTAAATTTAGTAAAAAAAAATAAGTAACTTTTACTATTATTATTAATTATATAAAATTAGTTTTTACTATAAATTAAAAGTTTATAACTAGTATAATTTTTAGTAATACTATGTACAAGCTTTAATATAGCTAATAAAAATAAAAGTATTAAAAATTATTTTATTTTTACTTTTATTAAACTAAAAAAATATATAAATATAGTTATTAATATTAAATTAAAATTAAAATTCTAAAAAATTAATTAAAAATTTAAGTATACTACTTTTAAAAAAAAGTATAAAAAAAATAAATTATAAAAAAGTTTTTATAATAAAAAATCTAAAAATAATTTTTGTATATTATAACTTAATTATATTTAAGTTTTTTACTTTAATTATATTTAAAAATTTTAATTACTTATAATAACTATAATTACTTTACTTAAACTATAGGTATTTTAATTATTTTAGTTTTTTATAAAATTATTATAAAATTTAATAACTTATTATATAAACTAGTAAAGTTAAAAAGTACTAATATAAAAAAAAAAATATAAAATATACTTAGTATATAATTAATATATACTAAAAAGTACTTATTTAAATAATAACTATAAAAGTTATATAATTAAGAAAATAGTAAAGTATATTTTTTAATTATAAAAGTATAATTATTTAAAAAGTTTAATAAAATTTTAAAAATTTTAAATAATTAAAATATATTATAAAAATACTATAAAGTAAATTAACTTTTTACTTAAATATATTTAAATAAAATCTTTTCAAAATATAAAAAAATTATAAAAAAATAAAATACTAAAAAATTACTAAAAAGTTGCTAAAATTTATAATTTATAATTTATAATAATATATTTTATAAATAAGCTATATATATAAATAAGTTACATACATTTATTAAAAAGTCTTTTTTAAAAACTAAATAAAAACTTAATATTATTTTATAAAATTTTAAATTTAAATTTTTAATTACTATATATAGTTACTACTATATTTATATTAAAATAAAATTACGTATTATTAAGTTACTTTAAAAATTTTTAGTTATCTATATATATAATATTACTTATAATAAGTTATAAAATTTAAATATAAATTATTTAAACTTAAATTTATTATATACTAAAATTTAAAAGCTATAGTATTATATTATAGTTAATAATAAATAAAAGTTTATTACAAGTAATAATTACAGATAAAAGGTAGTAAACTAATTAAAAGAAAATTACTAGCTATTAGTAAAAAAGCACGTGTGGGAATATAAAACTAAAATAAAAATAAAACAAATACTATAAAAAACTAAATAAAAGGCAAAGTTTTTAGCTAATATTATTAAGATAATTAATAAAATTAATAGTAAAGAAAATACGTAACATTTTACATACATAGTTATAAATATAATATAAGTAATTAAAATTAATAAAAGCTAAGTAATTATAGTAACTTTAAGTATTAATAAATTATAAGTAAAAGATTTACTATATAAAGGGCATTCCCTTTAGTGTTTAAATAGTTTCTTTTTTTATATTTATCTTCTTATTTTTAAACAACTTTCTAGAATTAGTTATGTAATAAATTAGTTAAACTATTATTTTATTATATTTTTATATTATTAGAATATTATGTTGGTAAGTTACTATATAATTTTATATAATTATTAAAGCTTTAACACAGGTTATATACATACTTTTTACGTTAAAAATGCTTATATACTATATTATTATAATATTAGTAGTAAAAGTCAAGTAATATTCTATTTTAAGTTATAAATATATAAAAGCTATAAAAAAAAATACTAAAAGAATTATTTACTATACTCCTTCTTTAGAGTTTTAATAATAAACTATAATACTATAAGTACCTATAAATTATATAAATAGTATATAATAATAGTAGGCTTAAGTAATTTAGTTTTAATACTAGTATTATCTACAACTTAAATTATATAGTAATAACAAGTATAGATCTTAAAGTTATAATAAATAGTTTTTAAACTTAAGAATTAAATAGATGTATAAGTGTATATATTAAGTACTAAAGTCTAAGTACTAAAAAAGTTTAATAGTATAAAAAAACATTTTAAGAAATTTCTAATAGAAATAGAGATATATACTTAATTTAATAAATCTACTTTTTCTAAAAATTAAAATAGGATTTTAGTAGCTAGTATAAATATAAAAAATAGAGCTATAAATTAGTTTCAGCTTTTAACTAAAAACTATATAAATAAAGAAGAAAATATATTAAAAATGTTAAATAAAATAAAAATAGTTTTCAAAAGTTATAAGAACTTTGAAAAGCAAATTACAATAGTTTTTAAAAAAATTAATAAAGAATATTTTATAAAACAAAATATATAAAATTTATGTTAAAATAAATTAGTTTTAGTATACACTATAATAGTTTAGCCCCCTGCTTAGGTTAGTCTCTTATTTAGACTACTTTTTAGTCTTACTTTTCTTCTCCATCACAACTTTAAAATAATCGCTTATTATTTTATTAAATCTTTACTAAAAATGACTTAGTCTACTTTAAAAGATATAGAACTTTCTTAAGAAGCTTGTATATAGCTTATAATTACTATTTTTAATAAGTAATCTATTCCTTCCCTTTATTAAATCACTAAACTCTTTAATATTCTGTATTTAACTTTCTAAGTGTAAAATAAGAGTAGATGTTTTGCTAAAAAGTTCTAATAATCTCAGCAACAGCTATCTATAAAAGAGAAATAATTAGTAAAGTAATATATATTCTAGATAGCAGCTTAAGAATACCTAGTATTTATTTAGTATCTTAAAGACTTAGTAAAGGATCTTTTTTAAAAATAAGAGAATACTAAGCCTTTAGGCTATAACTAGTATAAGGGCTATTTTATAAGGTATCTAGAAATTAAACTAAAGCTTACTTGTGTTTATAATTAGTCCTGTAAAGATACCACTAACTCTAAAATACTTAAGAACTAGTTTAATCTATATAATGAAACTTATATTAAATATGGAATTCTAGCTGAAGATTAGTACAATATAGATAAGAAAGGCTTTATAAAGGGTGTTAGTAATAATATAAAAGTTCTTATTCCTATTAAAGAGAAAACAGCTTAGTTAATTTAGCTAAAAAATTAAGAATAAATTTTAGTAATTAAAATAATTAACATAAATAGATTTACTTTTTCTTTTTTTGTAATCTTTTAAGGAAAGTAAATTTAGCACTTATGGATAGATTCCTTAATTAATCTTTATACAGTTATTTAAGTTAGCCCTGCTAGTTAAATAAATAAGTTAATTATACTTTATTAAATTAACTACTTTAATAACTATACTAAGGCTTGTATAATTAGTAATTATTATTTTTTAATTTTAGATAACTATACATCTCATATCTCCCTCAAATTCATATAATTTTATAAGGATTTAAAGATAATTCTTTTTTATTTTTCTTTTTATTTAATGTATATTTTTTAATCTCTTAATGTTAGCGTTTTCTTACTTTTTTTAAAACAGTATAAAGAGTAAGTTTATAAGAATAATCTCTTTAGTATAAAAAGAATTTTAAATAATTAGTTTCTTCTCTTCTTCTAGTATGCATAATGATAGGTAATTATTATATATAATATTACTAATACATAAAAAAAGGCTAGTTTTTATCTATATAATTTCTTATTAGTTTTTAAAGAATTTTAATTAAAAACATCTTCCTTTTTAAGTCTAACTAATGGGGATAGAGTACGAATTAATATTCATATTAATAAAAACTAATTAAAATAAATTAATTAGCTTATTACTAAGATTCTATAAGGTATTTCTAATTAGTTTTATTCTTTTATTAAATAACTTAAGAATATTAGTTTAACTACTCTTGCTAATAGATTTGCCCTCTAAATTCTAAATAATAATCTAATAGAGAAGTAAAAGAAGAGTAGAAAGAAGTATATAAAAAAATACTTTAAAAATATAAAATAGTTAACTATAAAGACTTATTTACAAAAGATTAAAAATAGAGAGATATAAGTAAAATAGATTTTAGATATAAAAAAAAGAGCTACTACCCTTCAGGGTAAAGTAGACCTTATAAAACTAGTTTAAAAAAAGCTTTTTATAAGTTTTAATATATTTAGTTAAGAATTTAATTAGTATTTACCTCCTAAAGGCCTTGTACGCCACCTTATAAGACTATTTTATATTAGGAAAAAAGAGAGTGGCCTGAACAGAAGACTAATTTAAGTAAAAAACTAAACTATTAAAATTCTAATAGCTATAGTTATAAATTAACTAAAATAATATACTATTAATAGCAGCTTATTATACTAGACTTAAGAATTAAGTTAAGAATAAGTTAGCTAAAAGAAATTAACTAAATACCTTTTAAGTACTTATAAAGTCTATTATATATATAAATAATTAATAGTATAAGTAAGAACAAAAACATAAAAAAGGTTAAGTAATAATTATAGAGAAAAAGAAAACATTAATATAATAAAAATAAGCTTATAATAAAATAAATATTAATAAAATTTAGATAAAAAAGTTATTATTAAAAAAAAAGAGCTAAAAAAGTAGCTTATGACTTAAAAGTATAAAGAGTAACTTAATAAAAAAGTATGTCTAAAATATAGTAACATTAAACACTTTATAAAGAAATATCTAGATAAAAAATTAAGAATTAGAATAATTAGAATAAGGCCTAAACCTATAGAATAGAACTTATAGTAAAAAGAAACTCTATTAATTAAAATTATTAGTAAGAGACTTAATAATAATTAGTGTTAAGTCTATAAATTTAATAAATACTATAAAAAAAACTATAAAAAAAGTATTAAAAAATAAAGTATAAACTTATTAGTAGTTAATAATAATTAAAAAAAGTATTATAAAAAGTAGTTAAAAAATAATATTAAGTAGTAAGTACAGAAATAAAGAACCTTATACTTTAAGAAATTAATAAAGAAAAATAATTATTTTAAGAAATTTAATTTTTAACGTATAAAGCTTTTAGAATTATAATAATAACTATTTAATAATAGCTAAATAAGAATACTTATTAAATTTATAAATTAAACTAATATTTAAATAAAAATTATAAAACTAAGTATTAAAAAACAATATTAAGAAAAAAGTTCTATAATTTAAAAAACTAAATTATTAGAACAACGTTTTTACAGCATAACAGTTTTATTAAAAAAAATGATATTATAATTTCTTATAGAAATCTAATAAGGAAAATTGTATAATATTTAAACATAAGAAAAAAAAATCTACTTAGAAATAAGAAAATAAGCTAGAGAGTAAGAATAATAAATAAAATTAAATAAAAACACCTTTACCTACTATATTAATTAAAGATACTAATATTTTTTAATAATTAAAGAATTAGAAATATTAAATCTATAAGTTAGTTAACTATATAAAAAAACATGTATATAGATAATATATTTAATCTAAATAGAAAAACCAAAAGAATAGAAAGCATATAAAAAAGTAGTAAAAAAATAGAAACTAAATAAATAAGTTCTAAAGGCCCTAAACACTATAGTTAACACAAAAAATAAAAACAATTAGTAAAATTAGTAATATAAATAGTAATATTAAAAGAAATATGTACTTAAATATAAATACTATAAAAATAAAAAATAGAAAATTAAATAGTACTAAAACAACTTATGGCACTAAAAACTATCTTATAAAAAAAAATTCCTAAAATAGAAATATTCTATACACGGAAACAAAGTAAAAAAAATGTATAATAGAATATTATATTTAGTATACTACTATAACTACTAATTTATACACATTAAATAAGAGTACTTTAACTTAAAAAAATAAAATTAAAAACACAAGCATGTGTAATTCTATATTAAAAACTAAATAACTACTAATAAAAAATTTAAGCTAGTAATATAACTATTAGGAATTTTAAACTATAATAAGTATAATAAGAACTATATCTTTACTTTAGTATAAAAGTAAATAAAAAACTTTTAAAAATACTAGTAAATAGTAGAGTAAACAGAACATTTATTTTAAATTAATAAATTAAATAAAATAACGTATTATACTAAGAAAAAGCGTATTTAGTAAAAGTAAAATAAGTAGATAATAATATAGTAACCTTTAAAAAGAATTTAATTAATTTAGAAACTATAGCAACAGAGCTAAAAGTAGTAGGCTATAGAAATATCTACTATATTAATATTCTAAATATAAAAAAGCTTAATATAATTTTAGAATAGAATTAACTCTTATTACATAATTTAATAATAAATTAGCAGTAAAAAACTATTTAATGGTATAATTTAGTAAGAAAAGTAGTATAAATATAAAAACTAAAAGTAATAAAAAAATACTCTAAAATAAAAAGAATTTTATATAAGACTATATAATAATTACAGCAAAAACAACTATAAAATATTAAAGTACTATAGATTTGAAAATAAGCTTTAAATACTACTAAAGCCTAAATACCTTAATAGTATAAGAAATTTATATACTTATTTAGTAAGAAAAAAGAAAATGTACTTTTAAAGCATTAATCTTAAAACTATAAATACTAGTTAAAAATAAGAAAAAGCTTAAACTAAAACTAATATATTTTTTACTAAGAGTATAATAGAAAGAATTAAAGGAGTATATTAAAAAGAATTTTAAGAAAGAATATATATAATTAAGTAAGAGCCTAATAGCTTTACTAAAATTATTTATATTTAAGAAAAATAGGAAACTATAATTATGTATTGATTTTAAATAACTAAATTACGTAATAGTTAAGAATTAATATCTATTACTATTAATTTAAGAGTTAAAGAATAGACTCTAAAGAATTTAATAGTTTAGCCTATTTAATATCTAAAAAAAATACTACAGAATTTAAATTAAAAAGAGATATAAATAGTTAATAGTGTTTAAAATAAAATATAAACTTTTTAAGTATTATATAATATTATTTAAATTAATAAACATATTAATAATATTTTAGATAGTTATTAATTATATACTTTATAAATACTTAAATGTATTTATAATAGGGTACTTAAATAACGTACTAGTGTATATAAATAGAACACTTAAAAAGTATAAAATATACATAAAAAAGGTCTTAAAGAAGCTTTAAAAATACGACCTTTTTATTTAGCTAGAAAAATGTAAATTTCATGTTACAAAAATAGAGTTTCTAGAATTTATTATTTTAAGAAAAGGAATTTTAGTAAATTTAAAGAAGTTAGTAGAAATACATAACTAGCTAATACTAATAATAGTTTAAAAAATACTGTTCTTTTTAGAATTTATAAATTTTTATAGAAAGTTTATAAAAGAGTATTTAAGAATTACAACACTTTTAACTAAGTTAACTAAAAAAGATAATAAATTTAATTAGAGATAAGAATAATAGTAAGTATTTAAAAAACTTAAGAACAAATTTACTTAAGTACTAATATTAAAAATATTTAACTTAAAATTACTAATTATACTAAAAACAAACGTTTTTAATTATGTAATAGAAGTAATCTATAGTTAATAATATAATAATAAACGTTTTTATTTTATAGACTATTTATTAAAAAAAACTTATAGAAGCTAAGTTAAACTATAATATTTATAATAAAAAGCTATTAGTAGTAGTAGTAGTATTTAAAAAATAGTAAATTTACTTTAAAAAAGCTAAGTATTAAGTAGAAGTTCTTTAGATTATAAGAACTTAATAAGTTTTATTACTATAAAGAAGCTAAACTAAAGATAAATATACTAGTTAAAAATACTAGCTATTTATAATTTTAAAATATTCTACTAAAAAGAATTAGAAAATAGAGTAGTAGACGTACTTAGTTAATAACTAAACTATATAAAATAACACAAACTAATACTAAGTATAGTATTAATAATAAAATTAAATAAATCTATAAGTTATATTTATTTAAGAATTGTAATAGTTATAAGAATTAAAAATTATTAAACAGCTAAAATAAAAGATTTTAAGTAATAAAACTACTAAAATCTAAAAACAAATTTCATATATGTAAATAAACTTATTTATATGCTAAATAAGTTATATAAGGAATTAATTAAAGAGAATTACAAAGCTATTACATACAAATATTAAGAAATAGAAAAAACTATAAAGTGAATTTCTAAGAATTTCTATATTAAAAAGTTAAAATAAAAAGTAAAAAAAAGTAATTAAAACTTGTCTAAAATATAAAAAAAAAATTGTATAATATAAGCTTTATAGACTTTTATAACTATTAAAAGTACTAAAATAACTATAGTAGTTAGTTTTAATAAACTTTATTATAAGACTACTACTATTTAAGGAACTAAAAATAAATAAGAAATATAATATAATACTTATTATTATAAATAGAATAACTAAGTACATATATTTTAATTTAATAGTTATAAATTTATTAGTAAAAGAACTAGTATATAAAATCTTAAAAATAGTAGTCTTAAGATACAAGTTGTTTAAAGAGTTTATTACTAATTAAAATAAATTATTTATATTATATTTCTAAAAAACCTTATTAGCTAAGTTAGAGTTAAAAAATAAGTTCTTAATAAGCTTTTATTTTTAAATAAATAGGTAAACAGAGCATACTAATTAGACTCTAAAATAATATTTAAGAATATATATTAATTACCTTTAGGAGAATTAGGTTAAGTTATTATCTTTAGTATAATTTACTTATAATAGTATAAAATTATCTATAACTAATATATTACTATTCTATACTAATTACAAGTATAAGCTAATTACTTATAGAAAACTATATAATTTAAAAAGTAAATCTTATTAAGCTTAGAATAAAACTAAATAACTATAGAACTTATATAATAATCTTAGTAGAATTATTATTTTAAAGAACTTATAAACTACAGAAAGTACTAATAAGTTAAGAGTTAAAGAACTAATTTTTAAGAAAAAAAAAACAAAATTTTCCTACTACGTAAAAACCTAAAAACTAAAAAACTAAGTAAGAAACTAAATTACGTTTAAATTAGACTATTTAAAATTAGTAAAATTATTAAACTAGTTAACTATAAACTATAACTACTATAAAATATAAAAATTTATTTAATAGTTTATATATTATTACTTAAATTAATACTACTAGATGTACTAATAGTAATAGATATAAACATAAAGCTATACTAGTTAGAGTATAAAGTTAAAGAAATTTAAGAATTATAATAATTTAAATATTAGTAGAAATACCTAGTTAAATAAAAAAACTATAGACTAAAAATAAATACTTAAAAACTTATTAAAAACTTAAAGTTATATTCTAAAATAATTAACTAGTTTTATTTAAAGAATTTAGTAATACTAAATTTTAGATAAAAGCCTACACAGCTTTCTAATTAAAGAAAATTAATAAAAAGAAATTAGTAAAAGTAATAGACAAAGATATTATAAATTATAATAGTTTAAAAATCTTTTATTTTTATTTCTTTTTCTAGATTTTATATTTCCTTAATTAAAGTAAGCTTATAAGTAAATAGCTTATACTTATAATTATTAATTAAAGTAAGCTACTTATATAGTTATTACTAATAGAATTAAGCTTTTAGTTTAAAGTTTTAAGTAAATTTTAGCTACTTCTAGAACTAATATTTTTTAATAAGAAATCTATTAAACTTCTGAATAAAAACTACTAGATTGTATTTCTAAAAGTGCTTAATATACTTAGAATAATAGCTAAATAAAAAAATTATAAAGAAATAAAAACCTTTTTTTTATATAAACTATACAGGGTTAGCATAAAATAATTAAAATTTTAAATTAATTTCATAAAATAGTAATTACAAACAGTTAATAACTTAACTTTAAGTATTATTAGAAGTAAAAAAAAAAAGAAATTTTAGAAGTATATATAATACTACTAAAAGGACTAGCTTTTCTTATACTTAAAGTCTAGAATAAAAGGAACTTTTAAGTTAAAAGTTTAAAAAAAAAGCAAGTATTATAGTTAGTAATAAGTAAAAGTTTATTATAAGTAATAATTATAAATAAAAGATAGTAAACTAATTAAAAGAGAATTACTAGCTATTAGTAAAAAAGCACGCGCAGGAATAAAAGACTAGAATAAAAATAAAATAGATACTATAAAAAACTAAGTAAAAAACAAAGCTTCTAGCTAATATTATTAAAATAATTAATAAAGCTAATAATAAAAAAGATACGTAACGTTTTACGTATATAGTTATAAGTATAATATAAGTAATTAGAGTTAATAAAAACTAAGTAACTATAGTAACTCTAAGTATTAGCAAATTATAAGTAAAGAATTTACTATATAAAGGGCGTTCTTTTTAGCTTTTAAATAGTTTCTCTTTTTATACTTATCTTCTTATTTTTAAGCAACTTTCTGGAATTAGTTATATAATAGATTAGTTAAACTATTACCTTATTATATTTTATATTATTAGAATATTATTTTAGTAAGTTGCTATATAACTTTATATAATTATTAAAGCTTTAATATAAGTCGTATATATACTTTCTATATTAAAGATACTTATATGCTATATTATTATAGTATTAGTAGTAAAAGCTAGGTAATACTCTATTTTAGGTTATAAATACATAGAAGCTATAGAAAAAATATTAGAAGAACTATTTACTATATTTCTTCTCTAGGGTTCTAACAACAAACCATAATATATTAGTAATTTTTAGAAAGAAATTTTAAAAAAAAAGAAATTAAAACGTTTTTTAATTTAAAGTTTTTAAAAATCTATTTATTTTATTACTATAAAAGCTTAATATAATTTATGGTATATATAAAATAACTTAAGTTTAACTTTTATAGTTTATTATTTAATAGTTATTAAAATATTAAAAGTTCAAAAGTTTTTTAAAAAGTAAATTTTTAGTTTAATAACTTAAAATTACATAACTATATTTTAATATAAACTTAATAGTAATTATATATAACGTTTTTCATAAGCGAGTGAACTATACAAGCGAGTGAACCACTTTTGCCAAGAATTACCTTTTCTTTAATAACTTTACAAAAACTTAATATTATTTAGCCAAAATTTAAAATTAGCTTTTTAGATACTAAATGCACGTGATGTTAAATTTGCATTATAATAGTCTTATGTAATTATGAGTTATTAAGCTTAGAATCTACACTACATTAAAATAATGTTTAGCTATTTATATTTATAATATTACTTAATAATAAATTATAAAAACTTAAATACAAGGTATTAACACCTAAATATATAATATATTAGAATTTTAAAGCTATATTATTAGTAGTTTTTAAGATATTAAAAAGTGGGGGCTAAAATTTTCCCTTACTTAAAGATCTTAAAAACCTACTTATTTTATTACTATAAAAGCATAATATAGTCTAAATTATATATAAAATAGCTTAAGTCTAATATCTATAGTTTCTTATTTAATAGTTATTAAAATATTAATAGCTAAAAGCTAAATTTTTAAAAGGTAAATTCTAAGATTAATAACTTCTAATTACGTAAGACTATTAGAATGCAAATTTAACACTAGGTGTATCTAGTATCTAAAAAGCCAATTTTAAATTTTGGCTAAATAATATTAAATTCTCGTAAAGTTATTAAAGAAAAGGTAATTCTTGGCAAAAGTGGTTCACTCGCTTGTATAGTTCACTCGCTTATGAAAAACGTTAATTATAATAAATTTAAATTTAAAATTTTACCAAATAATATTTAGTTTTTATTGAATTACTTAAAAAAACTTTTTAACAACTTATTTATATATATAGCTTGTTTATAAAATATGTTAAAGTAAATTAGTTTTTATATATATTATAAAGTTTTAGTAGTTATAATTTAAATTATTTAAAATAATATACTATTAATAGTAATCTACTATATTAAACTTAAAAATTAAGTAAAAATAAACTAAGTAAATGTAATAAGTTAAAAAAAAAACTACTAATTATTAATATTAGAAAAAAATAATAATATAAATAAGTTAGGTATATAATTTATAAATATTATTAAAATTTCAAATTAAAAGACTAATATTAATAAATAAAAATTTAAAAAAATAAACTATAATATTATAAAATGTAATAATATACTTTAATATAAAAATAAAAAATAAATAAATACTAAATACTTGCTACTATTAATAGTTAGTAATAAAATAAAAATAAAATATTTAATTAAAATGTAAATTAAAGAATTAATAACTTTTATACATTAAAAGTAAGTTAATACTATTAATTAACAATAGTTAAAAAGTTATTAAATAAAAAGTTAAACTAAAGTTATAATAATATATATAATAAAAAAAGTTAAATTAAAAACTATTAAAAATAAATAAACATTTACTACTATTACTTATTTTTTTTAAGTTTATTAATATAATAGAAATTATTAATATATATACTTTTTTTTATTTATTTAGTTTTATTTTTTAAGTTTAATATAATATTTACTTTACTTATGATTTATTTTTAAGTTTACTTTATTTATTAAGTTTTATATTAGTTTTTTTACTTTTTAGTTTTTTTAAAATAAATTTACTAAATATAATTAAATTTTTAATTGTTAAAAATTTTTTTAAACTTTAAATAAACAAAATTTAATATAATATATAACTTAAAAATAAAAAACAAAAAAATAAAAAACTAGTAAATACTTTATAAAAAATTACTTAAAAAAATTATAATTGTAAAAATAAAAATAGAACTTAAACTTAAATAAATTTTATAAAAAAAAAGTAGTAAAGTTAGTAAATAAAATAAAAAGTAAAAACGTTATAAATATAAATATTGAATTTATAAAAAAAAAACTATAAAATAAAGTGCTAAATATTAAAAAAATTAAGTAAATACTTATAAATAAATAAATAGCTAGTAAAATAGTATTATAAAAATAGTATAAAAATAGTATAATATAGTATTTTATTATTAATTTAAAATTTTAAAAATTAAATTTTGTTACAAAAGTACTATATACAAAAAGTTAAAATCTTAAAAAAAGTATTAATTAATTACTATATACAGTACTAATTAATAATTTAAAACATCATATAAAAAAAACAAAAATAAAATAAGTTATAAATAAAGTATTTAAGTAAAAACTTATATATTAATACAAAACTAATACATAAATATATAATATAAAAAAAAAGTTTATAAAAAAAGTTTTTATAAAAAAATTTTATAAAGTATTATAAATAGTTGTTATAACAAATTTTGTTTTTAGTATTTAAAGATTTTAAAATTATATTAATAACTATTAAAAAAATAAATAGTAAATTTATAAATTATATTAGTACTTAAAATTAAGTAAAAAAGTTTATAAAAGTAAATATAGTTTTAAAAAAAAAGTAGTATAAAATTTTTACTAAAATTTTAGAAAAAACAACTATACTAGTAATAAAAAATATATATATTAATTTAAAATAAATAAAAAATTATACCAAAAATTAGTAACAATAAATATGATAAAGTAAAAATATAATTATTAAATTTATAAGTTAATAAGTTATATTAAAATAGTATATATATAAATATCATACTTAATTTAAATAAAAATAAAAAAAGGGTTATAAAAAATAATTAAAAAAATTAAAATATATTACCTTTAATATATAATTACAAAAAAATTTAAAAAAAAATTAATTAATAAAGCTAATAATATTAAATACTAAATTAGTAAAGTGTATACTTAAATATAAATATTATAAAAAAATTAAATTTAATTAACTTAAATTACTTTAAGCTTTTAAATTTTTTTTAAAAATAATAATATTTTATATATAAAAATAAAATAAAAGTAAAATATAAAAACTTATTACAAAAAATTTATTATTTTAAAAAAATTATATTTGTAAATAATACTTTAATAAAAAATAAAGGCAAAAATATAAAAAATATAACTTATTATTAAAAAACTATATAATTATTAATAGAAAGTTTGTACTAATAATATTACTATTAAAACTTTAAGACTATATTTTTACTTTAATATTAAAATAAATAAAAAACGTTTTAAAATACTAGTAAATAGTAAAGTAAGCAAAGTGTTTATTTTTAATTTATAAATTAAAAAAAAATACTTTATTAAACTATAAAATTTTTAATAAAAGTAAAGTAAGTATATAATACTATAATAGCTTTTAAAGAAATTTAATTAATTTAAAAACTATAGTAATAATACTAAAAGCAATAGTATAAAAATAAAAGTTTAATATTAAAATAAATGTAATTAATATTTTAATTTTTAAAATTTAAAATTACTAAAATTTAAAATTTTATTTAAACTTTAAAATTTAATTAAAATATAAAGTATTATTAAAACATAAAATATTAAAGTTTATTTAAAATATTTTATTAGTTTATATATAAATAATAATTTATTTTAATTTTATTATTAAATAGCTATTTATTTTAAATACTGTAAATAACTTTATAAAATTAAATAAAAAATATATATATACTTTTATATTAATATAATAGTATTTTAAATTATAGTTTTAAAAGCATTATTTTTAATAAAAGTTAGTAATATTATTAAATGTTATTACTTTTTTTTAATTATATTAAATATAAAAAATTACTAATATCTTTATTTTATATAAAATAATAAATTAAATAGTTATACTATTTATTATTTTTATATATTATTAAAGTATTTTTTTAATATAATAATTATTATAGCTAGTATAAACTTATAAATAATTATTATAGCTAGCATAAACTTATAAATAATTATAAGTAGTTATAAACAATATAGTATTATATTAAAACTATTTTAGTAGAAAAAAAAAGTAGAAATAAAAGTAGAAACAAAAATAGAAAAAAGATATTAAACTTTTATAAAGTAACTTTAAAGTACTAGTAAAAAAGTATTATATAATATTATATAACTTTAGTAAGTAATAGTATTATATGTAAATATAGTATATAATAAGTTATTATAATAATATAATAATAAAATTTGTAATAAAGTAGTAGTATATATTATATAAATTATTTAAAAATAGTATTATTAAATAAAATAACATATAGTTATTAAATTAAAAATAATACTATTATATATAAACTTTATTTTAAAATACTAATATTATATATTATTGTAAACTATAAATTTATAATGTTATAATAACTATTTATAACACTTTATAAAAGTTTTTTAAGAAAGTTTTTTTATAACTTTTTTTTATTATATTATATGTTTATATATTAGCTTTATATTAGTACACAAGCTTTTACTTTAATACTTTATTTATAACTTATTTTCTTTTTTCTTTTTTTTATATAATGTTTTAAATTATTACTTATTATTATATATAGTAATTAATTAACACTTTTTTTTTAAGTTCTTAATTTTTTGCATATAGTATTTTTATAACATATAGTATTAACTATTATTATTTTATTATAAAAATAAAGTTATAGTTTTACTTAATAATAATAGTTATAATAATAATATTATTATAAATAACAAAATTTTTATTAAATAAGTTTGTATATAATTTAAAAGTAAATAAAAAAAGCATATATTATCAGTATTAAAATTAAGATTAAGGTTGTAATTTTAAAATGCATTTTAGCTATTATACTATTTTATGTGTTAATACTACTATACACAAAAGGTATATAAAGTTATATAATACTAGTATTATTCTATATACTTTAGAATTCATTATATAAATGCATTTTGGCCTGTTTTTGCTAGTAAAACTACACGTTTTCCATACCAACTCTGGTTGGTTGAGACTTGGCTTGAGTTTTGTCCTTTCACTGTCTAACCGTCTGCTGTACTCAGGCCTTCTGCGGAGTCGTTCCTCCGGAACGGGCCTAGCGCCATACGTGACTTAGATACCTGAGCACCTGAGGTAATGGATTTGAAAAGTGTTGCACTTTGTATTACTATTACCATTCTTGGTCTTGGGAACTAATACCACTCCGTATCATTCTCAAACAACGATGAGACGAATTTTCTTTCTAATATCAATGTCCATCCTTCTCGAGGTATCACCTCGCCTTCAATCACCGCCAACCTTGACGACAAGCTTTCCCCTCACCCTCTTGGTATTCAACAAATCGAATGCCTATCAATCCGGTCAGCAAACCATGTTTTTTATATTCTCCCAAAACTTACCTCTAGCAATTGATCCATCTCGTATACCTTCTCCACCACTGTCGTCATCTTGCCTTCTCCAACATACTTCACTAGCTTTTCCATACTCTCTTGATCTGGGCTCCCACTAAACATCACGTACTTCCTGGGCGTTCCTCCAAGCCAACTCGGCCAGAAATAATTAATAAACCAATGCCACAACGTCCAAGCCGTGCCATCCGTATAACCGCCGATATTCACGAACACTCCAGACTCCTTAAGGAAAGCGGGACTATGAGTGTAGATTTTTTGCGCACCAACAGTATCGACGACGACATCAAACGGACGAGTCCCGTATTCTTTGGCGAGAAACTTTTGAACCGGCGCATTGGCACGATAATCAATCACCCGACTCGCTCCCAGACTCTTAACCATCTCCACATTCGGAGCAGAACAGGTGCCAACAACTTCTTTAGCCCCCATCGCGAGAACACCTTGCACAAACATGGACCCACAGCCACCACTCGCACCATTCACAAGCACGCGATAGCCATTCCCTTCGTTGATACCACCATATTTGCATATCAAAAACGTCACGATCCCCGCGATAGCCATTCCCGCGGCTTCTTCCATCGAAACGTTCTCCGGAACAGATGCGATTGCGAGTCCAGTTGTCGATATACAAATGTATTCGCACAAGGTGCCGTAGCCCGCGAATGGCGCCTTTCTAGGTAATGCGCCAAAAACTTTGGTGCCCACTTTCAAGTTTTCCGGTGCGGAGGGACCAGCCCCGATGATTGTGCCGGAGAAATCCATACCCGGGATTGAAACAGATTTACGGAGGAAGGTGGGAATGATGTTCATGACTTTTGTATCTGCAGGATTCAAGCCTGAATAGGCGATTTTGATCAGAACCTGGTTTCCGGTTGGGGCTGCGGGAGTTGGAAGATTGGGTGTGAGGGTGAGAACTTTGCGGTGGGGTCCAGCTTTGGAGAAGGTCCAGGCTTTCATTGTTGGTGGGATGGGAGGGGATGAGGGAGCCATGGTTTGGGAGTGAATTACTGGTTGACAAGAGGAACAGAACCGTTGGGAGGAATGGGAAAAGAAGACAGCGCGCTCGACCACGATGAAGAGGGTTGTGATACTGATATAAATGCTCGAGTCTCTTCAGGCAACGAACTTCTCGGCTGTGACGAATGAATGGTCCGTAGATGAGGACGGGATGGATGCGGACCATTCTCGGATAAGCAAAATACGCAAAACGGACCAATACCGGAAAGCAGTTGTACGATATTTTGAGCAGGAGAGTCGAAGTTTTGCATATTTTGATATGGCACTGGACCATGTGAGGTGAGGGGATGAAAGGGGAGAGTAATGGTGTTGCGGAAGCGGGAGTGGAAAGCACCTAGCTTGCACGTGACCGCGCGAAAGTCTAACGCTGATCGCTCATTACTACTCACAAACAATATGAGAAGACACAATGTGGCCTTTCCATTCTAGAGTTTCTTATCGCTATCTAACCTTCAATCTTCTCTACAACGCAGGCAGTCCCATACGCACAAACTTGCGCAAAATTCATCAACTCAGATGTATCAAACTTCATCGCAATAATCGCATTTCCTCCTCTCGTAATACACTCGCCAACCATTCTTTCCACGGCATGATCTCGAGCCGTATACAACATGTTTGTCAGATACCTGCCCAACATCAGCCTGGCTCACTTTTCCTTCATTTCCCTCTCGTCTTGACCCCTCTTTCCCTCTCTCCCTCCTCTCACTGTCACGTAAATCAGATATTCGAAAGGAGGGATCAACTTACTTTAACTCTCCCCCAACAGTTGATTTCAGTATTGACGCAAAGTCAGCACCTATGTTTCGACTCCGGACTGAGAGGCCATAAACTGTGCCCAGCACTTTTACGACTCGGAAACCGGGGAGATCGATCATGGTTGTTGTAATTATGCCGGAGGTGTCAGTGAAGCAGTGGGGTTCTTCGGAGGGTCTGAATGCGGATTTGGGTTTGTTGGTGGAAGAGGATTGGGCGCCGGATGTTGTTGATGTTGACATGATGATTACGATCGATCGGTTGGCTAGTTGGGCTAGAGCTGATGAGGCTTGGGATGGGTATGAGGACGTAATTTCGCTCAGATGGACATAGATCTCCTTTGATAGACGTTCGCAAACCTTATATATGCCTTTCAGGCCTGAGCGATTTGAAACTGCCCTCAGCGCAAGGCTGACTTGAGAGGTATTGTTCCCTAAGGCTGGGTCGATCTTGGCATACCTCTGGTGGTGGCTCAACTCTAAATTATTTTGTATCTTACTGGCCGTTAGATAGCGACCTGTGGTCTTGTTCTTGAAACGGAATCTCTCAATCTTTTGTCACGCTTGGCGTAGTTTGGGAACGAGGAATGCGAGAGGGTGAATGGGGCTGAGGCGGGGGCTGTGCTGAGTGTTGACGGGTTTTTCTCCATCTTGAGTTCCCTTCAATCATCTTCATCTTGAGTTCAAAGCTGCCTTGGTTTCCTTCATCTGTATACGTTCTATCGCTGTATTACTTCGATCACTCAAAGGGTCGATTTTCACCTGTTCTTGTCAACTCAATCCGCCGCAAGACTGCATCCACGAGCATGTGCAGCGAAATAGAAATCAATACCAATCATATTCATATCAATACTCATACGCTTTAGTTTTAATTCAATGTTCCTTATAGAATTATTACACATCTCTCAGAATAGAAG
This sequence comes from Zopfia rhizophila CBS 207.26, assembly GCA_010093925.1. Taxonomy (NCBI): domain Eukaryota; kingdom Fungi; phylum Ascomycota; class Dothideomycetes; family Zopfiaceae; genus Zopfia; species Zopfia rhizophila. The sequence continues at coordinate 948,259 of ML994636.1, forward strand.
AGGTCCTTAACCTAGCAGAGCCTAACAGTTGAACTTTGGAACTTTCAACTTCGCGAGTTCAATTTAGGATAATCCGGCAGCACTAATCACAAAGTCTGCCGCCTCATCCGCATTATTACCATACGTCAAATGTGCAGGCGTAATCGCAGCACCACCGCCTTGGCACACCAAGTCACCACTCGCACAAAACTGCTTCACATTGCTATCCGCCAGATCTCCAACCTTCTGGCTCTTCAACGGATCCCCGAAGAGAACCGCACCTGCGACTTGCGAGGCAGTGAGACCTTGAGCTGAGAACGCGTTGTGAGCGACCATGCCACCTTGCGAATAGCCAGAGACGACGACTTTGGTGGATGGACATTGGGAGAGAGCTGCTTTGACGGATTCGGCCATGGCGGGACCACCTGAAGCGCCGAGATTTGCGTTTCCCTGAGTTTTGCTATTAGAGATCCCGGTTTAAATCATCTGACGTGTGAAACTTGAACTTACAGCAGCCGAAGCAGGGTAATCGACACCCTGAACCGTCACCCGATCGGCACCAAGCTTGCTCCTCAGAGCTTTGACCATCGGAGGTCCAGCGATTGTGCCCATATTTCCAGTCTCTCCTGTTCCACGAGCGAAGATAACGGTGAGGTCAGTACAGCAGTTCTTATCTGCAACACCATTTTCAGTGCTGCCTCCACCATTGCCTTGGGGCGTGCAGTTGCTGCCGACTGTTCCTCCTGTCGAGCCAGTAGAAGTTGGTTGAGCTACATCTGTTACTGTAGCTGGCGTGGAAGCTGGGATTCCGCCAATGGAACCAGCGGCTGACGTAGCAGCAGGAATGCCGGGGAAGTTGAACGAAGGGAAGGAGAACGAGGGTAGATTGAAACCCGAAGGGATGCTAAATTGGGGAGCAGCGCTGCTGAGGCCTGCGACGGCGATAACCGTGGCGGTGGAGTACTTCATCTTGCAAGAAGGTGGTTTGAGCGAATGAACTATGGAAGAAGCGAATGTAAGTGCTCAGCACAGCAAATGACTAACAGCAGAAAAGAGTATATGTCGAAGTGAAGCCGATGTCAAATCTATCGTTGAGAGATATCTACACTTTATATTTACGTGGTCATCGAACGGCATGGTCACTACTCCATATCAAATTTTCACCCGTGTTAGGCGAGTTACGCCACCGCATGTTTTGAAACGGGGAACATGAAGAGAGGCATCGATTTCCTGGAAATAATCATGTCGTGGAACCTAAACCTGGTTGTTTGCATTGCTTCTGACTGGGTACTTCCACAATGTTTCCGAATTCAACGCTAACCGTGCCTCAGGTCATCCCATCCGTTCATATGTCCTGAATCGCGTAATCGGAGAATTAGGGAATACCCTTTCAAAATACCAGGGTGCTTGAATCTGATAAATTAAAGATTGACTGATTTGCAATAGGGGGTGGAGCGGGAGGGAGATCCCGAGGCGCGCTTTGGCCGGTTTCACCATCTGTGGCGCGACAACACCAAGCGGTGTCATGTTAAAGTCACGAAAGTTAAGTCAGAATTGGCCAATGAGATGCTGTCCCTGAAACTAACATCCGAGGCTCTCATGGTTCGCGTAGATTTTTTATGCGAAGATTCGTTCTTCGATTGCCGAACACCTTGTTCAACTGACTTTTAGGGGGGGTTCTTTCCCGTTCCCTATGAAATCGGCACGAATTCGTTCTTGCTCTCATCCAATGGAACACGAAACTCTTTCCTGAATTCCGAGGCTCAAAGAGAAATCGGAAGAGCGTGGCACCTCTGGCTAGGCCAAAAGACTTCAATTTGAAACTCGGGCATCCGTATCACCTCACAACTAACTTCAACCGTACAAGGTTGCGTCTTCGAACTTCTTTTCTCATTATTCCCTTCGCTCATGCCTTTCCTGCAGACCCCAAAACATTCATCATCCGTTCAATCTCATTGGAATAAATCTGTACACCCTCCTCCTGCAGCTTTGTCAACTCCAGTTTGCCCGACTGTTCCGCCAAAAACTTCATGTATCTTGTTCGCACTGTCCGATTCTGGTTCACCTTCCTTATCCCATTAGCTATACCAACTCTTAACATCTCATCTGAGCATGGATGTGTGCCGTGTAGTACTAAAGTTGTATCTGGGCCAAGAGATTCATGTATCGCTTTCAATCTGTTCATGTCATCAACAAAATCTTCTGATTCCCTACCATCATGTGGCCGAGTCAAATGATGTTTGAGGTGAGAACTCATACCGATCAACCTGCCACCACTTCTCCGCACCACCCTCTGGATACGGCCCATGCACATTTCCAAAACTTGGCGCCAAAAATCGGACTCCCGTTCTCTCCACAAATTCCTTCGCTTTCTCTGGATCCGTCAACAAACTCTCTTCAATTCTCGGCAGCCCATCCTCCCCACCCTCCATCCTTCCAAGCTCAGCTTCAATCGTGATGTTTTTCTCTCTTGCTTTTTCTACCATGTTCTTTACGTATTGAATGTTGTCCTCTTCATTGAACATACTGCCGTCAACCATAATCGAATCAAAAGCACAGTCTAGCGCTAGTTCTGCATCTGAGGGCCTTAAGCAGTGGTCAAGATGTACTGATATAGGAACTTTCGCAGCACGTGCAGCGGAAGAAATAAATTGGATGAAGTGAGAGCCTTGGAAGTGCAGGGTCCAGGGGAACACTTGGATTATTGCGGGTGAACGACAGCGTTCTGCTGCTCGGATTACTGCGAGGACGCCGTCGGTGTTGTACCTGAAGGTATTTCAGCCTCTTTCGATGAAGCATTTCCCCCGAGTTTTTGAGGTTTTACTTACACACAATATCCTCCGACTGCGAAATTGCCTTTCGCTGCCGAGTGAATGATTTGGTAGGTTCGATTGGATTTTGGAAATCCAGTCATTATAGCCATTTCGATATTGGCCTTCGGATCGAACTTCTAGCATCAAACAGTTATCGTACTTTCAATACTCTTGAAATTTTTATAAGCTGAAGAGTTCGATGCCGTATGGTGTCATTCGGAGTTACTCATGCCGACCTCGGAAACTTTTCCACTCCTCCACTTTCCCCGCTTGCTCATCTCCAACACCAACTCCATCAAGCTTCGCAAGATACCTCTCTATCAATTTTGATTGCATTTCCTCTTCCCAGCTTAACCCATTTTACAACCGTAGCATCCAGCGTGATTGCCCCCAACCTTCCAAGACCCAAAAACAGCTTTCCTGAATCACGTGGCTCACCTATTCAATTCCCCACGTCTCAAACCCCTACCCGCAATGTCTACACACCCCATATATCCCGACTTGAAAAATAAAATCGTCCTCCTGACAGGCATCGGCCAAACCGGTGACCCAAGCATGTGGGGAAACGGCGCGGCAACTGCCCGCACCTTCGTCCGCAATGGTGCCAAAGTGTTTGGATGCGATCTCAATCTCGAAGCTGCCATGGCCACAAAGAAAAGGATAGAAGCCGAGTACAAAGATGCGACTATAGATGTTGTTCAGGCGGATGTCACGAAAGCTAGCGAAGTTAAGAGGCTAGTTCAAGCTTGCATAAAGCAGCACGGCCGAATAAACATCCTAATCAATAACGTTGGGAGATCCGAAAAGGGAGATCCAGCAAGTATGAGTGAAGAGGTTTGGGATGCACAGGTTGACATCAATCTCAAGAGCATATATCTCACTTGTCACGAGGTGTTACCGATTATGGAAAAACAAGGTTCGGGTGCTGTGATTAACATTGCGAGTATAGGTATGCCTTCAACCCTCATACCCCTCCACTGTGAATTTTCAGAAAGAACTTGGGTGTATGAAGTAACACTATGTAGCTGGATTGAGATATATCGGAAAGCCGCAAGTGGCATATGCGGCGACAAAGGCCGCGCTAATTAATTTCACAAGAGTTACGGCTGTCACGTATGCGAATAAGGGAGTGAGATTGAATACAGTAATACCGGGCTTGATACACACGCCGTGAGCCTCAATTTTCCTTCGTCTTTTCGTTACCCTCACTACCCCTAGACCAAAAGTTCTCTACTTCAAGCTTCCACCACATCTACCCGATCCTAGAAATTACAACTTCTTGAAATCTCAACTAACATAGCACACAGGCTTGTCAAGATGCTAGCAGACAAGTACGCCGGAGGTGACTACGAAGGTTTCGTAAAACAGCGCAAAGGCCAAGTTCCCATGGGGAAGATGGGGTCTAGCGAGGATGTCGCAAATGCGGTCGTATTCCTCGGCTCCTCAAGCGCGCAATACATCACTGGAACGAAACTCGTAGTTGACGGCGCAATCACAGGTTCTACCGGGCGCACAGATTTCAAGCTATAGAAATACAACTCCCCAGTTTGAACAATGTCTTGCGGGCAAGTCGATGGAAGAGTTGGTTCCATAGGATCGTTCAATGGATGGGCCAGATGCGCAAATTCTAATTCTCTCCATATGTGACACAGCCTGAGTGATGAGTTCTGGCTGGAACCAATATAACTCGGGCTCAAATGTCCTGTCCGAAGCTAGTCCTAATGAAATCCATGGATGTCGGGGAGAGGTTTTCAGTTTCCGATGCGAATGATCACATTTGAAACGCGGCCGACTCCGAATTGCTCTAATTTGTACATATTATTTTCTAGAGTAGCATGTTTGCCTGATGGTTGAAGATTGGATCAATTTCTTTGGTCTGCGGGTAAGGCAACAGCGCCTCGCCAAGCCAAGCCAAACCTAAACAGGGCAGTAGCCTACCATAGCAGCTCGTCTGCATCAACTTCAAAAGTATGATGAATGTAGCTGCCATGTCTTTTCCAGATCATGTTCAATCCTCTTCGTCGCATTTTCACAGCTTTATCACTTTCTTCCATAAAATATATGCTCTGTCTCCCTGACAGAACGGCCAAAGCAAAATACTATCGTCAAATGGCTTCCTCAACTACTACGTGCCTGCAGAGGAGCAGGAACAACAGTGCCGGCGATCATCTCATGGATGTTCCAGGTTTTGGACTTCCTCTTTGCTATGAAATCGGTAATTACGACGACAATTATTTCGCCCATGGCGCCAATGACTGGAGACAATATCCGCGTTTGACAGTGGTTGAGCTGTCAATGCTTGCGCTCATGAATGCTCTGACGGACAAACCAAACTGGAACCAGAAAATTTTCAACGAAGAAATTGTTGCGAAATGGCGAAATGAAGCATTGGAAATACCATTTAAGGTCACCGAGAAGATGTAGGGTTGGTGTTTACTGGAGCTCCGGGACAAAGCTCGCTCATTTGAAAAGACCGGATACGTGCCAGCCTTGGATACAGGATCTGGTTGCGCCAAGTCGGACACTATCGTCACGGAACAACTTCGCCAAGACCTTATTCAAGCAGTTCAGCCCTTGCTTGATAACCCAGACTGTGATTGGCATCCAGGTTCCAACAACCAGGTCCTTAACCTTGTCCACCCATCTCTGTTCCCGCTGGTCTATGGTAGAACTCGGGTCATGCGTGCGAGTCAAGTCGGTCTCGAAGATTTCCTCAATTACTATGGCAGAGGCGAAGTTACCAAAAAAGAGCCCGAAAGCACAGATCTGAAATTCTCTACTAAATTCCAATGGCTGCCTTGCGAGGTCGAGTTCGTCGATGAAAAAAGCCATGATGTGGAGATAACGTCCTACATCAATAACCTCCATCCTAAGCGGCATAAACCCGTCTACCGTGTGATAGAAAAATTGATCAGCCTAGCCATACCTATGTGGAATGAAGTTTTAGTCTACCCTTTCTGGAACAGAACTCCGCCGCGTATCCAAACATATGGCGCCGAATTTGAGCCCCCTTATCCGGAGTGGGCTGGAACTTGGATTAGCCGTCAAGGAGTTGGTGTAGAGCGGTATCAGGAGCTGCTTCGAAAGGTGGCCGACTACATAGATCAACCAGATAACCCTGAGTATGATGCCACCGAGGAGGATGAAGAGGAAATTGATGAAAAGGAGAAGTATGAGAATGGGACTTGGGTAGATGAGGGTTGGAGTATCAATTCGGCCGTTGACTGGAAATACAAACGACTCCGACACGTCAAGCATCCGGAACCTGGCGTGGCATATTCCTACGGTGACTGGAAACGTGGGCTGGTCAACAAGGCTATTGTTGAGCCAACGTCACTCGGCGGTGCGTTGGGTTTCGGCGAACACGAACGGTACAATGTCGACTTAGCCAACTCCTGGCGCGATGCAGGATTGCAAATCATTGTCAAACTCGCTTCTATCGAGCTCACTCCTGAGAAACCAGAGTATGCAGGAGGGAATTGGCACGTCGAGGGCATGCTGAACGAGCACATTGCTGCCACGGCCATATATTACTATGATGTTGAGAACACGACCGAGTCACGCATTCGTTTCAGACAAGAAGCCGACCTTGACAACATGTACATAGAGTACGAACAGGAAGACCACGAGCCATTATGTGAAATCCTCGGCACTGAATCGATGCGCGATGAACCTGCCGTTCAAGAGCTGGGCAGCATTTCAACGCCCCAAGGTCGACTGCTCGCTTTCCCAAACACGTTGCAGCACTGTGTCAAACCTTTCCGTCTCGCGGACCCGAGCCGTCCAGGTCATCGACGCTTTCTCGTTCTCTGGCTTGTAGACCCGCACTATCGCATCATATCGACGCGCAACGTCCCGCCTCAGCGTCATGACTGGTGGGCAGCTTCAGGCTATGATCAAGTTCCAGTCGACCAGAAGCTCCCCGCGGAACTGGCTAAGATTGTGCATGATGAGATTGGTGAATGGCCTATGGGGATGGAGGAAGCGAAGGCGTTGAGATTGGAGTTGATGGCGGAGAGGACCCAGAAGGATACAACGATTGAAAACAACTTCGAGGAGTATAATTTTTGCGAGCATTGATGAGGGGAGGCAGGGAATGAAGGTGCGGTGCTTCCTTTTTCACAACAACTCGGGCTCTTTTCCAATCATGTCATTTACAACCCATGTCTTGCTAGCCGATCGTTGTGGAGTAGGATTGAAGGATTAGACAAGTGTGCTCTTATACCACACTCTGTTGGGATTTTTTCGCCCTTTGGGGCTGATCCGAATCGTGATATCTCAGATGTTGCTCAGGACCCATCTCCAGCCATTGGAGCGTACGAACATCATTGAAAAAAGAAATCACAGACCAGTAATGGAAGTTGCCGTCCTCCTGCTGCTAGAAATAGCCAAACCACGTGAGTCTGAATATCCCACGCTTACGTTATCTAAAATGGGTAAATCGGCCCCTCACGCGTCGTCTTTCTTCCCTACCAACACCCTCATCTCCGTCATCGGCATCGCCAGAATGCCCTTGCAGGACAGACCTCATGCCTCGCTTGCAACCTTTTTTTTTTATTTTTACTTTTTGTGACGCCTCAGTGCTCAGGTTCATTATTGATTTCTGCTGTCTATGGTACGGGTTGGAAAAATTTCTTCAGCTGAAAACACGATGGAGTACAACTCTCCAGAGAACTCGCCCATCAGTTTGTGCCCACCTCCCTCAATGCCACCTCGGCATCTTTCTTCCTCGAGCGTCGGCTCAACCGAACGTGCAACTTGAACGGCGTCTGGATGGGGCTACTCCAAGCTTCTTGGGGACAGATGGAAACATTGTGCCACTGAGGTGGGTGATGTTGGGGGTGGGCGGGACAACGAATACGAACGCGCGTTTTCCGCCCTTGCTTGTCGTCCCATGAACATCGCGCCCCACCAGGCGCGGATCAGATAACTCTAATTGAACCGATCAACTAGGGCCGGGTAACAGATCAGGGATCCCGACCGGATTCTCTCACACGTCGTTGGCAAATCGACAGCGATGCCGGAGCTGATCCGAGCCCGCCCGAACATTTATCTGATGAACTGATTATCAGATTGATAAAAATTTGCACGCTAAACTACTCCAAGCATTCACGCCCGCCCATCACTCCGCCATCACGCATATCACCCTTCACAACACATCGGTGCTCATCACCAGGTCCAGCCACCAGGCCACGCGAATCCATGTTGGCACGGAGGCCTCTCTTCCATGGCGGCATGGCGTTGCATTTATTCGCCATGAACTTTGCGCCGGCGATATTTCCCCGTCGCGACCCCTTCTGCAGGCCTGGCAGCCGTCCCCTGGTGGTGGAGCATCGCAGCGCAGGGCCATTAACCACGCTACTGTAAGTACATTTTGCTTATATTAAGTCGTTCCGCTCTCCTGGTTTTTCCGCTAGGCACTCCAGCAATCATTCCTTCAAACCACCTCTCCCCACTTTCTCTTTTCCTGCCGCCAACTTCATCCTCTCTTTGATCATGAGGTTTTTCCAGCGGACACCTGTGACAGAGGCACCTGTCACCGAAACCCAACATCCCGATGATGCTTCGCATTCCGGCAAGGCCTTAGAGGCTGGTACAGGGTCCATTGAGGTTCCGCGAGAGCAGGTCGAAAACGATCCCGATGCTATTTCGGACAATGCTCAGGATGGTGTCAAGAAGATTGAAGCCACCACCAAAGTCTGGTCCAAAAACCACCTCATCGCTGCCTACATAATGTATGCTTCCTCAATGTATTCCGCGGTCTTGCCCGACTGACCCCAACGATTTCAGCATATGGATCATTCACTTCGTCAACGCCATGCAACAAGGCATGCTTACCCTCTTGACTCCATATGTAACCAGCTCTTTCCAGAAACATTCTCTGACGGCTGCAACTGGCATCATGTCGCAGCTCATTGGAGGCATATTCAAACTCCCGCTTGCCAAGATCCTGGACATATGGGGACGACCGCAAGGATTTATCCTCATGGTTGCAGCTATGACCCTCGGTCTGATTATGATGGCAGCATGCAATGGAGTGCAAACGTACGCCGCTGCGCAGGTCTTCTACTGGCTTGGGTAGGTAGACTCCGATTTTCAAGCTGCTCAACTTGTACGGTTTGATCAATTCAGCTACTAAATGGGTGCTCAGATACAACGGCATGAGTTACTCCCTTGGCGTCTTCGTTGCGGACACTTCCTCTCTGAAGAACAGAGGCTTCGCTTTCGCCTATATTTCCTCACCATACATCGCTACCGTCTGGATTACGGGACCCATGGCAACCTCCTACCTTAACGGACCAGGCTTCCGTTGGGGTTTTGGTTCCTTTGTCCTCATTACCCTCGCGGTCACCCTTCCACTTTGGGCTCTGTTCCAGTACAACTACCGCAAAGCTGAGAAAGCTGGCCTTATCGTTAAGCGACAGAGCAACCGCACCTTCCAAGGGTCCCTTAAGTACTACGCCATCGAATTTGACATTGTAGGAATCTTCCTTATCTGTGCAGGGTTAGCGCTTTTCCTACTTCCGTTCACTCTCTACTCTTACCAATCAAACGGATGGAGATCTGCCCTGGTCATCTGCATGATCATCTTTGGAGGTCTCCTGCTCATCGCATTCGCCATGTATGAGAAACACGTCGCACCCAAGACTTTCATTCCCTTCGAGCTTCTCTCCGACCGGACTGTCCTAGGCGCCTGCATCCTCGCTGCAACCCTCTTCGTCAGCTTCTACATCTGGGACGCTTACTTCCCTTCCTTCCTACAGGTCGTCACCAATCTCAGCCTTACCCAAACCAACTATATCGTAAATATCTATAGTCTCGGTTCCTGTTTCTGGGCTTTGATCGTCGGCGTCATCATCCGCGTGACGGGCAAATTCAAAGCCCTCGCACTATATTTCGGTGTCCCGCTTACGATTCTTGGCGTCGGTCTCATGGCTCATTTCCGTCAGCCGGACGTTAATATTGGCTATATTATTATGTGTCAGATCTTCATCGCCTTTGCCGGTGGAACTTTGGTCATCTGCGAGCAGATTGCCGTCATGGCAGCCACGGACCACCAACACGTCGCTGTTGTTCTTGCTCTCGAGAGTGCATTTGCCAACGTCGGAGGCGCAATCGGTTTGACGGTTGCGGCAGCTGTCTGGACTGGCGTATTTCCCGAAAAGCTTGCTGAGTATCTCCCGCCAGAGAGCCAGGCCAACCTTACCATGATCTACGGGGATTTGGTGACGCAAAAGTCGTATCCGAGGGGCTCACCCACCCGCATTGCAATCGATAGGGCGTATGGTGATGCGCAGAAGTGGATGATCACGGGCGGATCGTCGGTGTTGGTGCTCGCTATTATCTCGGTCATTGTCTGGAGAGATATCAATGTCAAGGACTTTAAGCAGGTTAAGGGTCGCGTCTTTTAGCTGTTCTTTCACATGTGAAATGCGGGAATCTACAAAGGCGAGGACCTCAAAGCAACGGACAAACCGTCCCTGGACGGCAGTTGGCTGGGATTTGAAGATGTTTGGTGGTAGTGAGACTACATTCACTTATTCATATAACTGCAAACTTAATTATGTAATCGAGAGCCGATCGTTGATAACTTTCGTCTTTACTTCCACTCAAAAACTAAAAGAGAGCGCGATAGCTCGGATCTCTTCATTCCTGCACCTGCAAATGCTTTTTTAACGCCCTGTGGAGATGGTAGGTGGAGTAATGGTGGCAAGTGGCGGCAAAGGGCTTTTCCTAGCTACATTCATCATCACTGCTTGTATTTGCCGGGCATAACACACACCGATAATTGCCTCAATGCCATTTATTCCACCGACATCAGAATGCGTGTTCCTCGGCATATCCCTTTTCGATGTTCCCTTATCTCGACAACATCATAGCTATGCCTGAATTCAAGATATGTCGGGGCATACACAGATTTGTTGTCACGCTGATACTGTGATCAGATGTACTGGTATAGACTTCCTAATGCCGGGAAAGGTTGAGTTGGAATAGAGTTTCCTTGGCCTTGCTTGGATTTCATTGCTTGGTGAGAAACGAGGAAAGCTTACCACTAAGCCACCATATAAACCCGGTGCCCGGAATCGTTGATCTGGATACCGGACCGAAGTTGCTGCAAGTCAATCTATATAGTAAGCAATATCTTCAAGAGGGCTGAGATCGTCGTAAATGCGGGGTGTGCAGGCGTAGAGATCAAGGGTGTAGATCCTGTGTACATGCTTTACTGGATGTGCGGGGATCTAGCGGAAATATCTTCTCGTACTGTATTGCGACATATCCTAGTGCATATCTGCACTGGATGACAGACCGTCGGGAATGGTAGATGCCAGTTCACCAGCCATCTCGTTCCCCTCGCACCGCATTCACCTCCAGGTTCCCGGTCTCCGTGGCTCCCGATGCCCGAATCACGGAACTGGAATGTGTACGATATGTAAGCATCATTGGCTGGCAACTTTGTTTCTGTAACACACTCTTTACAATGCCCTCAAATCTCCAAGAACAAATCCCTATTCGCAACACTTTTCATCGCTTCTTACTCCCCTTAACACAGGTTCCCTGACAAAATCTTCCTGTCACTATTCACCGTCACTCAAAGCTTACAGTCGTGGTCACGCTCTTCCACTTGGAACGCAATTTTAACCCGTCCAGCATTAGAGAGTTAATTGCCCGGATAATCTGAATTATATCACCTCCAAATTTCTTAAGCTAGCTCTACGCAGTGTAGAATTATGGTTACGGGATTCCCCGTGGAGCTAAAAGTGGTGTATAGGCAGAAGGATTAGGGATTCAGCTGCGAATGTAGGGAAGCAACGAAGTTGAATCTCGAAGTGTACCTTCGGTGGAGGTGGAGCTCTGAATCAGTACCCCTACCACAGTAGATTCGATGTTCTGGGCTGGATGCCGGGTACGTATGTCCGAACTATCAAGATTTTAATCAGAATGATTGGATTCGAAAACCTGGATAAGTATTTAAGTACCGTCTCGATGATGGAGATGCTGCTTGGGGAGTATTTCGGGTTGAGTGAGAGCGGTGTTGGGCTAATAGTGGATTCCTGTTTTGGCATTGCTTTAGGGAAGGTTAGGACGGGGTAGGGTTAGGTTGGGATGATCGTGATTGTCGACATGGAATAACGATTCGAATATGGGAAGGCCCGTTTTTGCATATCGTATGGCCTTGATCTGCCGTGAAGAAGAATGTGTGATTTAGGTAATTGAGGAATTGAAAGCGCGGAATGGATTGAAGGGATGAGATTTTAATGAACTGGCGTGTTATTGCAGCTTGATGGGCCTATTTAATACTGGTGTGGTAATGCTATGGGTTTTGACGAATGGTTGGTGCATGAGCATACCACCCCATGCCGCCTCCAACGGGACACATCAAAATACATCGTCTCCAATACCCTTACCCTGCCTCCACGCTACCCCGTAATTATGGCTATGTAAGACAACATGGAGCTAAATTTGGGTGCCTAGACAGGGAGATTTCAGATTCGATTAGAAAAATATGGGAGGGGGAAAGTCAAAGTGAGTGATGCAGTCTTAATTGTCCCGTCGAAGCTTGAATCATGCTGTGTTTTACGCCAACATCTATAATTTCACGTGGTTTCAGTACTATTGTTGTTTAAGAGTAGTAGTACTAGTAGGAACTTAATAGCTTACAAAAGTATAAAGTATTTATATAATTATTATTATTTATAATTTTAAAACTATAAAATGTATATATATTAAATAATAAGCTTAAATAAGTAATAAAAGTAAAATTTTAAAATTTTAGTAGTTTTATATAAATAAAAATTATTTTATATATTATTATAGTAGTTAGTAAATTTGCAAATATATTTAAAATATTTCTATTTTGTATATTTTATATAAAATAGTTAATTATATTAAAAATTTAATTAAAAATAAATTAATTTAATAAAAAAATTAGGTTATTTAAATAAAGCATTTTAGAATTTTATAAAAATTAAACCCTTAATATTTTTATATAGTTATTATTATTTTTTATATTTAAGTTTTATTATTTTTAATTACTATTAATTTTTATATTATAACTTTATATATATAAAAAAATATAAAACCAAATTTTAATTTTAATAATAATAAAAATCCTTTTTTTAAAAATATATAAAAGCTTATAATTAAAAAAAATTAAATAATAAGTATTTTAATAATAATAAGTTTTTAAATAAAGGTATAAATATATTTATATAAAAGGTTTTTAGTTTTATATTATTTAATTTTTAATATTTAATTTAAACAACATATATTTACTAAATTATATTAAAAAATTAATATTGTACAAAATATATTTAATTATTTAAAAAATTATATTTAATATTATTTATACTTATTTTCAACTTTATGTTTATATTTAAAACTTTACTTAAAATTTAGTATTAATAAAACTTAAAAATATATTAAAATACTAAAATATATATAAATTTAATTAACTACTTTATAATAAAATTTTAATATATAAATTTTTTATTTCTTAATTTTTATAATAGTATATATAACAATAAATAAAAAAAAAATTTAAAATAAATTTATTAAATTTATTTATTTTTAAGTAAAAAGTATTTATGTTATGTAAAATATTAAAACTTAAATTAATTCTAAATATTACAATACTTTTTATTTTTATTATAATAATAGTAAAAAAGTTATTTATTAACTATTTTAAAACTTTATAATAAAAAAGGGTTTTATAAAAGTAGTTTTTACACTCTTATATAATAGAGTTTAAAAACATAATAACTACTATTAATATTTTATTAAAATTATGTTATTAAACTATTAAAGTAAATATAAAAACATATTTATAGTTATATAATATTAGTATAATAACTTAATAATAGTATAAAAAAGTTTTACTAAAAAAGTAAACTTTAGTTAAAATTTAAAAATATAACTACTATATTTTTATTATAATAACTAATTATAACACTTTATAAAAGGTTTTTTATAAACTTTTTTTTATATTATATATTTATTTATTAGCTACATACTAGTATATAAACTTTACTCTAAATATTTTTATTTATAACTTGTTTTGGTTTTTTACGTAATATTTTAAACTATTACTTAGTATTAAATATAGTAACTAATTAATGCTTTTTTTTAAGCTTTTAACTTTTTATATATAGTATTTTTATAATACTATATTATATTACTAACTTTCTACAAAATAAATTACTTAAAATTTTTTAAATTTTTTAGAAACTTTATGTTTTAACTTTTAACTTTAAAAGTAAGTAATAAGTTACTTATAAATACTTTAGCTAAATAAAAAGCTTACTACTAAAAATGTATAAAAGCTTTTTATAAAAAACTTTATAAATTAAAACAAGTATTTACTTACTTAATTTTTATTATTATAATTTTTTTATTCATAAAATCTAGCTCTTACTACTAGTATATTTAGATATAGTTTACGTTTTATAAATCTAATACTTATAATAATTTTAACTATACTCTACTTATTAATTTTTTTTAAATAACTACTTAACTTTTTTATTATTATTTTTTTTAGCTAATACTTTAAACTATAAATATTTATTAAATAATTATATAATAAGCTAACTAGAAATAATAACTAGTATTTAACTAAAAAAAGCTTACTTTTACTATATTATTAGTTATTTATAAAATAAAGCTTTTAACTTAGTAAAATTATTTTAATTTAATATTATATAGAGTTTAGTAAATTTACTTAAAAATATTTATAAAAATTTAAATTAAAAAACTACTATATAAAAAAAAGTTAGTTTATATAAATTAAAGAAACTAAAGCTTTTTTTAATTTTTATAAATTTTTATAAATATACTTAAAAATATAAATAAAATAATTTTACTTTAATTATATACTTAATAAAAACTTTTTATTTTAATTTCTACTATACTTTAATTAAAATTAATATTTTTAATAACTTTATTAAATGCATAAATATAATTAGTAAATGTTATAATAATAGATTTATGCTAACTTTAAAAAAAATAACTATAATTTATATTATTTAACTATAAAACTAAAAACCACCCTATAATTTTTTTTAATATTATAAAAATTAATACTATAAGCTACACTTTTTTTATTTAATTAAAAAAGAAAAATATTGCTAACAGAATTTTTATGTTAAGTATAGTAAATATAGCTACTTTATTTAAAATTATAAATTTTCTTTAATTAAACTCTAATTAAATAGTTTATTTTAAAATACTTTGTAATAATTATTTTACTTATTTTTATTTAGTTTTAATAAATTTTATAGTTAGAAACTTAACTAGAAATTTAGATTTAACTTATTAAAAGTTTTAGTCTAGAAATAAGTTACTTTTTAGAATACTTTTAATACTAGATTTATATTAACTTATAAACTTTATACTTACCAACTAACTGTTAAAACTACTAAATAAATATTTTATATACTATTTAATAAAATAGTATATCTTACTTTATTACTACTTTAATTAATATTAGAGGAACTAATATAAGTTATATTAGTAGATTTTTAGTTAGTATTTAAAAACTCTATTTTTTACTATTTTTATACGATTTATATTTTACTAGTTTTAATAGTAAATAACTTAAAAAAAGTTACATTTTATATATTACTAGTATAACTCTTTATTACATAAATTATGTTAAAAAGATTTATTTTTATATAATAGTTATAAAATATTATAAATTAATTTTTAGTTAACTTTAAATAAAAAAGCATAAAGTTAACTTTAATTATAATACTTAAAAACTACTTTTTAATACTTTTTATTACTAAACTTACTATTTATACTTATTTTAATTATTAACTTTTTTTTAAAGAAATTTACTTATTACTTAAAAACTTTTAAGTAAAGCTTTTATTAAAAAGCTTTTACTTTAATACTACTTACTTATATTACTTTTAATTTTAGTTTTTAAAGTTATTACTAACTACTTAAATTTAATATTTTATACTCTATTAAATTTTTCTTTAAAAGTAGTTAATTAGAGTTTGCTTTATAATAAATAGCTTAGCATAGTAAATATTAAAAGTTAGAACTTTAATATAGAAATCTACTAGTTAAACTAGTAATAAAAATACTATTAAAGAGCTTAATATTATTAATAAAGCCTTTCTAATATATGTATACTTTTTTGGGCTAATTTTTTAATATTATAGTATATATACTTTTATTAAATCTACTTATTAAATACTAAAAGCTGTATAGTATATAAGTACGTTTACTAATAAAGCTATAAAAGTTTATAAAAAGCTATTTAATAAAGTAAATAGCTATATAAAGTTTGAGTTATTTTTATTATTTAATTTATATTACATTTTTTATTTCTTTTAAGACGTTTTTTTTATTATAGTACCTTTTATTAATATATATAATATATGCTTTTACTTTACTTTATTTATATATTTTAGCTAAAATATACTTACTAGAAAAGTAACAATTTATTTATGTTATAAAAAGTTTATTAAAGTAAGAGTTTATAGAGTAAGCTAATATTTACTAAAGTTTAAAAACAAGCTATAATAAATATTTATAGTAGCTTAACTTTTTAATTTTTTTTATATATAATAAGAGCTTAAAGCTATTTATTAATATAATATTAAATAAAAAGTAAAAAAAACTTTTTTAAGTTTTTTTATACACTTAAAAAGTACTATAATAAAATTTTAACTAGTTAAACTAATTAATAGTATTTATATAATAGTTATATAAACTAATAAGTTTTAAAGTAAGTATTTTTTTTTACTAAATATCTAAAAACCTTTTGAGTTTAAATTACACTAGTTCTACTTTTAAAAAAACGTTTTTTTTATAAATAATAGTTTTTACTATATTTCTAACTATAGTTATAAAGAAAACTATATTATTATTATATTATGTAAATTAACCTTGATTTTTTTTAAAAACTTTAAAAAAAATTTAAACTTTACTTAATTTTATTTATATAATATAGCTTTATATTTATAAACTACTTGTTAAAACTTTTAAAAAAAAATGTTTTTTTTTTAGTATTTCTTATTTTAGTATTCTTAGTATATTCTAAAATAGCTAACTTTTAAAAATCTTAGCTAGTTTTATTTAATATCGAAATCTAGGTATTTTCTTAAAATGTTACTTTTTACTATATATACTTTTTTTAAAAAAAAAAAGTCTTTATAATATAAATAGTTTCTATTATGCTTACCTTTTTTTTTTAAAGTAATTTAGTAGCTTAATAATAGTAAATAAATTATTAAACTATAATATATATTTTCTATAAGTAAGTACTTTAGTAAAATCTAATACTATAAACTTTAGATTATAAAAGCTTTTAGCTGTTTAAATAAAATTCAAATAATAAGAACTTTTTTTCTTTTTTATACTTTTACTATAAAAAAGCTAATTATATATATAGTTTATATTACTTAATATTTAGTTTTAATATTCTACTATATTTACTTTATATAAGATTATAGTAATTTCTTTAAAACGCCTAGTAAATTTTTACATTAATTTATTAATAATAAGGTATTTACTTAGCTATTAAAACTATTAAAAATAAGTTTTTCAGTATTTTAAAAGCTTTTATACTCTTTTAAATATAAATTTAAAAAATTTCTGCTTTTTCTTTCTTAGTTTTATATAATAAAAATAGTAATTTATTTATTTAAATTAAATATAGAAAATTTACTTACTTATATAGTATATAACTTTAAAAAAGTAACTATTTTGCTAGTAATTGTTAATACAAGCTTTTTTTTATAAATGTCTATATAAATAAAAGTAATAAAATAAGTATATAGCTTTTTTATATATATAGACTTTTAATGCCTTTTTTAAGCTTTTTTGTTTTACTAATTACTTTTATTTTCTTTTTATTTTTACTTTAGTAGCTTATTAACACATAAAAGCTTTATATTATAATTAATATATATATATATATATATATATAGATTATTAACTAGCTTATTAGAAAAGAATAGCTAAAATAAATAGAGCTTCTTTTATTAATATTTTTCTAATAGTCTTAAAATACTACAGTTATTTAAGTTCTTAATAAAATATAGCTACTAATTTAATAGTGGTATAGTATTAAAAAAGCTAAAATACTACTTTTTTTTTATAATTTTAGAAGTTTATTAACTTTAATAATAAAATTATTGTTAATTTTTTTATAGAAAGCTATAAAAAAAAATTAAAAGTAAACTTTATTAGTAAACTATTTTATATACAAAATATTAATATTTAAAGAATTAAGACTTTAAATAACCAAGTAAACTCTAATTAGCTACTTTTAAAAAAAGATTTTAATAAAATATAAAATAATAACTAGTTAACTAAAATAAACTATTAATTATAGAATTTTAATATCTATTTAAAACACTTTTTAGTAAACAATTTTTAAAATTTTTTTACTTAAAAACTAAATTTACATTTAAGTACGTATTTAAAATTAATACTAAATTAAATAAGAACTTTATAATTTTTTTTTAAAACTTAAACTTAATTAAAAATAAATATTTATTTAATAAAAGTAGTACTTTTTACTTAACTTGTTTAAAAATATAAGTACAAAATTTTTACTATATTAATAACTAATATTAATAAAACTTTAGTCTTAAAAATTTATACTAACTTATTTATAAAAGTTTTTTAAAAAAATACTATAATATATTTAAAACTTTTGTATATAAAAAAGTTAATAAGTTATTTAAATACTAACTTTATAACTATAAGATTATTTTTTTATAAAAAAGTAATGTAAATTTAAACCTTTTTATAAAATATGTTAATAAATACCGTACTAAAAAAATTATTAAAATAAGTTTTTTTTTTATATTCTTTTTTATAAATAAACTTAATAAAGGTATTTAATTTTATATAAATTATTAGGCTTTAAATACTATTAATACTAAAAACTATTACTTTATTTTATTAATTTAAGAAACTTTATTTTACTTTAGTGCAGTAAAGTATTTTATAAAATTTAATATTATTTTAGCTTTTAACTACCTTTATATTATATAAGAAAATAAATAGTTAACTATTTTTTAAATTTAATATAGCTTATTTAAGCATTTTATTATACTTTTTAAGTTAACTAATATACTAAGTACTTTCTAATATTATGTAAATAATATATTTTAGTTATACTTTAATATATTTTATATAGTTTATATTAGTAACTTTTTATAAAAATACTAGTAACATATAAAATAAATTCTAAAAGTTTTTAAAAAAGCTAGTTTATAACTTAATATTAATAAATATAAATTCTACTAAAAATAAGTTATATTTTTTAAGTATATTATTTTTATAAAAAAAATTAGTATAAATTTAAATAAAGTAAGAAATATTTTTAATTAAAAAGAACTTTTATAATATAAAGAATGTAAAAGTAATTCTAGTATATACTAATTTTTACTAATAATTTATTAATAATTTTTTTTATATTATAACTTTACTTATAGCTTTAATAAAAAAGAACATTAAATTTAATAATGTTTGTTAAAAAGTATTTAAAACTTTAAAACTTATATTTATAACTATTTTAATTTTCTAATATGTTAATTTAAAACTACTAATTATTATAAAAACTAATTTCTTAAACTATGTAATTACTAGTATACTTTTCTAAAAAAATAAAAATAAAAGAAACTAAAATTTATTACTTACTTTTTAAAAGTACTAAATTTTATTAAATAAAACTATAAAATTTATAATAAGAAATTACAAGCTATTTTATGTTATTTTAAATAATAAAATTTTTAAGTTAAAAAGTACTGTTTTTTTAATTTAAGTATTAAGTAACTATAAAAATTTATAATACTTTACTGTTATAAATATTATAACGGCAATTTGGTGGCTATTTTAGGAGGTTTGTAAGGCCGTTTTCGGACGCCAGCTTGCCGCGAAACCTCCCTGACCAAGCAGTCGACAATCAAGCGCACGTCCCCTTCGAATTCCCATCTTGGGATAAGCGTGAGCGTTGACCGTTGTAGGAGTATCGTATGAATATCATCCTCGGAGCTCTGTGCCCTGTCTTCAGTCTCCAGTCTCTAGCAATGCAGCGGCACGGCTGCAACGACACTGCTATTCCTGGCATTAGGATCATGTCGACCCAGGCTGAGGTCGCGCTGCCAGCAGCGTACTTGAGCCTACTCTTTCTCGCTGTTCCCAGACCATGATTCCTATACGAGGGAACACCATCCCCTTCCCCCTCCTTCTCGGTCCTCACATCCGGCTACGCCACGGCCGTCCATTGCCTTCCCTCGCATGCATCGTGATTTCAGCAACCATCGTCCTCCCTCCACTCACGAGCTCCCAGCGGGCGAGAAGGTGCGGGGTTGTATAGCAAATACCTTATGTATGTGCTATGTACTGACCGTTTGTTGAAGGCTGATAATTGAACACAGCATTATCGCTACATACAATGGCGTCCAACTGCGTTTCTCGCTAGCCTTTGCCGCCTGCATCTTGTTGCGGATGTAGAGTCGACTTGGAGAGAAGTGATAAGAGGAGATGGCCTTGGAAGAGGGGTAGATATTCTGGCACCTAAGCACATGCTTTTTGCGCCTTCATACCGTGATTCTCCAATCAAGGTGATCAATATGTGGCAGGTGCATGACAAGATCGCCACCGGCTTGCATAGCCATATTTGTACACGATTACGCCAAGCTATCCACTATGTAACCTTTCCTCTGTTTTTTCTAACCGCAAAAGCTCTGGCTTTGGCTCTTGATTCAGCGCATATGTCGAATGGCAACTTCATTGTAAAAGCACTGCAGTGTCACATTACGGAATCGACACGATTATCAGCTCCGCGATGCATCATTCGAGCGGGCCTTTCGTGTAGGGGCCGAGTGAATAGTTCTTTAGCATCCATCCTGTTGCATCGATGTCGGCACAGAGTGAGTACATCGACACCAAATACTCTGCATGACGTAGCACTATCGGACGAGTCTGCAGCGCCAGTATCTCACGAAAAATCTCACGAGCAGCAAAAAGTTGTTACCATCCTACTGTAGATGACTCAACCTATGCAGCGAGATCTAGTAAGCCACTACAGGACGACGGGCTCATATCAAGCGGCGTTTACTTTTATGGACGGGTGAGTTTACATTCGACGTGGATTCTGTTCCCCATGCTTGCTAATAAGACAGATGCTCTACACAAGCCCACTCCTCCTTCCTCCTCCTCATTCTCAACCGTCCCTCCCCCTCAATCCTCTCCACCAACTTCTCCGCGAGAATCCGCCCATCCTCACTCACCTCCCCCAAAACCCCCCGACTAGCCACCAAAAACCTCTGCTTGAACACCTTCCACAGCTCCTCATCAGCAGCTTCTCCACTCCCCGGCCTCGGATAAAAAGGATCGTTTCTGAAAAACGCCACGCAGGCTTTCTCGATACCTGCTTCGTCCATTGAGAGTGGTCGACAACAGTCGAAGTCGAGGATCCACATGCAGTGAATGCCCAAGTATTCAGACTGAAAGGCGGATGAAGGTGGAGGCTCAACTCGTCGCGGAGGTGCCAGCACGAACTCGACGTCATTCGCGTCAATTCGGGCACCCCAATGCATCAGCGCGAGAGCGTCTGCCATGGTCTCTGCGTAGGAACTGGCGTCCAGACCGAGCGCTTCCATCTGATCAATATGGAGGGGCACATTGCGGAGACTGAAGCGCTGGAAGCGCGATGTACTTGTCGCCTCTTGTCGGTGGCGACGTCGTCGTCCCAAATATGGCCGAATCAGGCAGGCATCATCGTCGACGTTACTTTTCACAAAATCAGACAGCGGAGCGTTGCCAGCGCAGAAGAGATCCACGATTTTGTCGCTAATCGGCCTTGGTACCTTTGGGATGCGCTCCGAGATGAGTGCCCTACAAGCGGAGTAGCCAGCGGGGAATTGATGCAGGCGTAGTTGCCACCAGGCATCGGTTGGTTGGATCAGCTCGTGACATTGCGGTATCGAGAGAGGAATCGAGGGAGGGTGTTGAAGTGCGCTTTGGAGAACTCGGAGGTGCATGTTGTAGTCGTTTGTGACTGATCGGCCGGGCCCGCCGTCTTCGCGCTTTATGGCGGTGCATACGTCGTCCTGGCTGCCTTCAAGAGTCCAAATACTGCCGCAAAAGCCCTTTCCGATACAGCGGTATTGGACGTTGGGTTTTAGCATAGTGAATAATATCGGGTGGTGTATTTAATAGCTGTAGTAGTTTTGGTAGTAGTAATGGTACAACAAGTGTGTATTTTTGAATGGGGCGGGACTTATATATGTGTAAGTAGTGCTGTAACCATGGTTGAATAGCTCCTACAATTAGCTGGCTACTTCAATTGTTCGGAAGTGTCCAACTTTGGTACCCCACTTGATCACATGTTCGGCTTTTATTTCCACGAATTTTGGTTAGGCGTTGAAAATTTCATTACGCGAACCTTTCACTATTGAACATACTTGTGCTGCAGGGGCCACATTACGTAGTATACACGAAGGTCCTCGAAGACCACTTTTTTCTACAAAAATTACGTGAATTATGTTAGCATAATTACACTATTGGAGATCAAAATACAAGACTGCTAACTTTGTAATTCACTTAATGCACATTTCTAGCACTCCCTAGTATGTTTCGCATTTTGAAATACATCAAGAGAAAGGTAGATCTATATCTTAGGGCCAATTCAGGGACCTCGGGAGTCTCCGATGCAGCTACTATAGCCATTAGGCACAAAAGCTCCAGGTTGCCAAACCTTCTTGATGGAGGATTAAGGTGACATATTGATGTTCTATGCACACGTGGGTTTAAACTCATTATCGATGACACACAATATTCACGTAATGGGGCCCACTCCGTCCTGAGGTCTGCACTAGGGTCGTTCGGCCTCAAAACCATTGGATGTAGAATTGAATCCATCCCAACTGTCTTAAACATCAGATGTTACCATATCACGTACCACCTCTTCAAGGGCCGGACCAAATCTAGTAGATGAGTAGAAAAAAATCATTCATTCAATTGTCGCTAAATTAATGATAGTTGGTTGTAAACCTAGTTGATTAATACTCTAGAGATCATAGTCTGCTTAGGAACTGAATGCACATGAAAAGAAGGATCAAATTTAATTCTAGCATAGTTTCGTGCCTTCGCATAAGATCAAGTTCCACTTACCTGGAATCGAAAGCTGGTCCTCCTTTCACTGTAAGTGAAAGAATTGTATTAAATAAGCTTTTTTACTCGTGCGCTCTTATTATCATTACTATGATGATTATTGTCTAGGTTTCAAGATCATACAATCGATATTTGTAAAAGTGAAGTTGTCTTAACAATAATCATCTACTATATAAATTTTCATTATCGCTCTTATTATCCCGATACTGAATATTGTTATTAAAGTATATATTATAGATTAGAAGTACGCCTGCAGTTAGCTAGCTAATGTATTGTGCTCTTGACTTTCTACTATTTACTATTAAGACTTATTTGTATTGTACCAGATGCTAATATGTATTCATCTCTTAGTATTGTGCCATTCATTGCTGCCTGTAAGTTGTAATATAAGAAGCCGTCTCTACCATCCCCAAAACTCTGGATCCCAACTCATTTATTCCTACTGCCATACTATCAATTAACACAAATTTTCATTTGCGATGTCTTCTCTGCTGTGCTTTCCTCTTGGGGGCTCTCCAGCCCAATCCCAACGTCGACGACGTAACATAAATACCTCTGAAGCCACAGCCTCCACTAATGCCAGTAGTTGAAGCACTTCGTTAGCTATTGCTATGCAACAAGCGCTCATGCTTGAGTAAAAGCTTGAGCAAGAGGCGGGTGCATCTCCTACCGATCTTGTATTGCAGAAAATGCTGTCCCTGTGATCGGTCATCTCCACAACATCATCATTTGCCAAACGGCAGCAGGCTGCTGTGGGCAAAATTGCAGAATTTCGGAAGATAGGAAAAGGCTCCATTGGCGTCATCTTCGAGCATCCAGAAACTACTCATTGCTATAAGCTGCCCCTTCTCAATAATTCGGACAAGCTTTGGAACAATTATAGTATTCATACCAAAGTCCAAGAGGCTTTTGGTAAAGCTGGCAGCCTCGTCAATGTCGATGTGGAGATACCTAAGATGTTCTGGTTCGCCAACGAGAAGACTTCTAAATTCTGGGATGAGAACTTGGACAAGTTCCCCTTCACCAACACATTCCCCAAAAAGGCCCGCGATGCACTATGCATGGAGCGGGTTCTGCCACTTCCACAGCCCCTCTGCCATCATCTCATCGATAGGTACTGCCCAAGGGATAAAGAAGGAGCTAAGTTGCATGCGCTCAACCGGGATTGCTTGGTTCGACCTCTTCTGGGACGCAGAAGGCGCGGATCCGGAACCGTTGCCTTTTCTCTCTGCAATTTCCGCTTGCACCTTGACCAATTCGAGGAGCTCAAATTGGACGTAGACGAATATGCTATTGCTATGGCAGATGCAATGACGGTTTTGCATTACGTAGCTAAGATCGATGCAATGAACATCGAGTTCGTCATTAGTAGTGTGCCTTCGGACATGCAGTCAAGCGGAAAATCTTTGACCAGTGCAGAGATAGAGAACATGCAACCTAAACAAAGCACTTTTGAGATGGCCACTGCTAAAGACTTCACACGCCGCATAATTTGCCTTTGGGTTCTAGACTTCAATACTTGCAAGACCATCAACCTCAACCAGACGGGCGCACAAGCTGCCGTAAAGGCATTCATGGGCACTGAGGCCTACTGTCCACGACTATTAGAGAACCCTGAAGTTCACAGGCTTTAGGTGTCTTTTGGAAAGAGGTATATGAGCACCTCTACTAAGTTTGGGGCCCATTCTAAGTTCTCGACTTGTTTTCTGAACGGAGTTGAGGCGGAAGTTAAAGCTACTTGCACTGGTCAAAACACGATCACAACATCTACACCACCTAGCAGTCAAGTCTCTAGGTCATCTACTTAATTGTCTTCTCGTGGTCGTAGTTGTGGTCGTGGTTATAAGCAACTTGAACGTGGAGGTAGTAGATCTAAAGAGGATAGGCGAAGTAGCCGGGACTTGAGTGCGAATTGGAGAAAGTAGGAAATAGAGAGCAGACATCAAGTAAAGATTACAATATGAGTAGCAGGACCAAAGAGCAGAAAGAATACTATATTCATTTAAATACTCCAGCTCCCTTACTCTCATTTCACCTATTACCGAAATCCACCTAAAAAATCGAAACGGCTGTCAAAAACGTATTGAAATAACCACCAAAGCAATGAATTTGGTAGATAGTCTACTTTTACAAATACTGTGCTACAAAAACGCCTAGCCATACTATATAAATGCTCATGTTCCATGCCTCATATCCCAGATCCAGACCCTATTTCTACAAAGAACGCCTCTGGAACACCCTGAACCTCTTCCCGTCTCGAGCCGGAGGCCCATCTGTGAAACGATGAAATGCTAATGTAATTGTTGAAAACAAAATAAGATCAAGATCGATATGTGGTAAGAAGGGAAAAAAACAAAGAGCGCGCACATCCATCCATAAAAGAAATGGCGGGAATTAGTTAATACGTTCCCCCATAATTAGATGCTATGTTTCGCCAGCTTCGGTCCCATGATTGGTTAAGTAAAGATATGGGGCTGTTTGATTTTCGCACCCGTCATCTCTGCATGACGCCAGAAAAAGTTCGGTCGCACTATAGTGTGCGCATTCCCTGTTCCGGTCGCATGCTTCAATGCCTGCACAAGCACGTTCAAAGACCTTGTCAGCTCCCTCGTCAGAAGATCTAGGATAATCGTGCCGCATTGTGTGCGATAAACGCGTCACGACCGAAAGCTAAGGCCAGGAGCAAGGATGCAGGAAGTAAGCGAAGATTAGTCCAACATCTTCGACCAAAGAATTAGAGCGCACTACAGGCTTGTCAAAGCTGAGACAGTGGCCCGAGACCTACGCATTCCACCGCTAGAAACGGAAAGGAGACAGTGCGTGGTAAAGGGCATCGGTGAGACCAGATCGATCACAGGACCGCACATCTTAGTATGATTATACGTTAGGCAGCGGGCTTAGTCATCAAACCACAGCAATCACTGGCAAGAGGTGGGCGAGCGTCTTGTGAAAGGGGATAAGGAGCTTGTAACAGAGAAAGGGCGAGAGTATGCGGGAGCTCGAGAATAGAAAGTAGACGGGCTGCCAAACGCGTGCGAACGAGAGCTGGAACCGCTTCAACAGCTGCAAATGCTCGGGCACGAAAAGCTAGACGGCGCAGCCCCGATAGGGGGCTAAACGACAGGGAGAAGGGAACGCAGTGCGGTAATAGGCGGTAGCAGATCTTAGAAAAATGCCTCACGGGGGGTATAATGAGGCCTAATAAAAGAGCATCGGTATAGAAGAGGTTGCGGGCTAAGGAATGAGAGTAAAGAGAAAAGGTGGAGAAAGAAAAGGAAGGAAAATAACGGCCAGACAAAGGGCCGTTTTATAATAGGACGTTAAGGTCGATTACCTGTTTAGAGGTAGCGCGAAAGTCGTAAGCAAGGCCCAGATTACCTAAACAGAGTACATCCATTTTCCTAATATAAACTTACCGTTTAATTATTTACTATTATAAAGTAGCTAAGCTACTAATAAGTTTATTAAATTAAATACTTATTTTAGTTTAACTTTATAATTATGTACTAACTAAGTAAATAAAAAAAAAATAAATACTTATACTTTTTATATATAAAATACTTTAGTTTAAAAAAAAGCATATAAAGCTTAATAATAAATACTTTTTTATTTAAAACTATTTAATAATATATTAGAGTTTTATTTAATTAAAAGAAATAAGTTTATTTAATAAATTATTAAAAATAAATACTTAAAAAATACGTTTATTTAAAAAACTCTATTACTAATATAAAATAAAACTTATTAATTTAAAATTTTTTTAAGTAAATGTAAATACTAAAAAAGTAAACTATATTATTATAATTAATTACTTAGCTTTTTCTAGCTTATACTAAGTTTTTATTCTAAAAAGTTTATATATAGTACAGGCCTTTTAGTTTAATAATAATTATAAATTTAATAATAAATATAAATTTACTATACAAATTACTATATAAACTATATTTTTAATTTTATAAAATAGAGTATATATAAAAATTAAAAGCCTCAGTTAATTTACTTTAAGTTAACTAGTTTATAAAATACTTTAAAGTTTATAAATATTATAAAAAAAGTGTTACTATATTTAAGTAACTTAGTTTAAGTTTTTTTAATAACTTATTAACTATTTAGTACTTTTATTTTAACGTTTAGTAAATATACTAGCTTTTTATATATAAACTATGTATATATATTAAGTATTATAAATTAGTACTCTTATAATTATAGTAGTAATTAAATTATTTTTTATTACTTATATACTTAAAATTAGTTTTATAAAAAGCTTAAAAAGTACTTTTTTTTACTTTTATTATTAATAGAATATATTTACTACTTTACGTTTTACTAGTTAGTAATACTTTTAAACTAGTATTTTAAAAACTTTTACTTTAATTACATAAGTTTAAGTAAAGCTTTTTTTATTTATTAAGTATTAAAAAAAATTAATTTAAAGAAATTTCTTTTGCTTTATAATTTTATTTACTTTATATTATTATACTATATAGTTAGTAATTTTTATGTAAATTAAACTTTTACTAATATTATTATTATTATTATTATTATTATTATTATTATTATTATTATGCTAATTTAGATAATAGTATGCCATATAAACCTTCTATAAACTTAATTATATAAAGAAAAATCTATTATAAGGTATGTAGTCTCTGCTTTTAAGAAAACAACCTCTATTTCTTTTATTTACTATATATAATCTA
The DNA here is from genome assembly GCA_010093925.1 of Zopfia rhizophila CBS 207.26. Taxonomy (NCBI): domain Eukaryota; kingdom Fungi; phylum Ascomycota; class Dothideomycetes; family Zopfiaceae; genus Zopfia; species Zopfia rhizophila. The sequence continues at coordinate 975,893 of ML994636.1, forward strand.
TTTTCTTACTACTTGTAGTACTTTTTATAAAATAAAAAGAGTTTATAACTTTAGCTATAACGTTTTATCTACCTGTTATAGACACTTTCCTATTTATTTTACGCCTTATAGAGTAGTTCTATAGCTAGAGAAAACTATAGTAAGATATTTATTTATATAAGCTATTATAAAAGCTTAACTATACCCTCTACTAACTCTATAAAATATTAGAAATTAATTTTACTAGATTCTATATCTCGTAAAGCTGTTCTTATATCTGTAAACTGAGAGTAATAAAAGATAATATATTTTACTATCTTCTATTTATAACCGTAGACGCATGTGGTTATAAGAAAATTTTTTAGCTAGACTTTTATAAAAAACGCTATAAGTCTAATTCGTTTTATATAGACTTAAATAAGAATTAAACTTTCTGCCTTATAGAGAGCTATATGGGTTTTAAAAACTTCTTTTTTTAAAGCCTATTAGTATATCTAGAGAAATATATATATTATATATTATATAATAGAGTTACTATAACTTGCCTACCTAAGTTCTTTATTATATACTATAAATATATAAGTTTTCTGATTTACTTTTTAAGTCTATTTTAATAGTATTATTATTTATACTCTAGATAGACTAACACGCACATCTATTCTTTTAGGCTATATAAATAGTATTATTAGTAAGAGTATAATTCTTCTTTTATTATAAAACTTACTATATATAAGTATCTAAAAGAGATTACTTATATATAAAGTTGTATAAGTCTATTAAGGTAAGCACTTTAGAGCTATTTATTACTATTATTATATACTATACCTTATAATCCCTTTTATGCCTAGTAGATTACTTTATATTATTTATAACTTTTTTAAGATAATAGGCCGACCGTGTCTTACAGGAGTAAACTTAATAATAATTTAATACTATATAACTATTAGCCTCTTAGTTTTTTACTAACTAAGCTTATATTCTACTGTTTTATTAAGTTCTACTTAAGTTTATTTAAGACTAATAGCTTACTAATAGCTTAAGTCTGTAGTATCTAGAAAATAGTGCTCTAAATATAAATAAGTTAGCTACTTATTAAAAGCTATAAGTATTATATTATTTAAAATTCTTTAGTAAGTTACTATTAAAGCGTATCTAGCTACTATTTAGTTATTAAGTCTATTAAAAATCTGTTATTAAGTCTCTTATAGGTGGCCTAGAATTTTAGATTATTTCTATTTTTAGTATAATACACTCTTAAAGCGGCATAAGTATAGAGGTGTTTTATTATACTATTAAACTAAAATAGCTAGTAAAGTAGCTTTTTAAGTAGTATATTAAATAGTTTTTACTTAGTTTCTTTATTTTTTAGTTTGTTATCTGTGCTTAGTATTTAAAAACTTTATTATTTTAATTACTTTAAGAATTAAGCTTTTAAAAAAAGCTCTCTAGTAATACTAAATATTGTACACTAATAATAAACATAATCTTTACTATTAGTTTACTTTAGAGAATAAAATGATACTAAAAAGAATCTCTATATAATAGTATAGGTTGGATTACGATTTTAGTGTTCTTTCTTATTACTAATATTAAGAGTATATTTTTTATACTTTTAGTACTACTTTTTAATAAATTTAGTTACTTAAAAGCTTTTTAGTTAATACTAAAGCCTTTTAGTAGTTTTAGTAATAACTAAAAGAATTTAAAGTATATAATGTATATTAATAGAAATAAAATATAAAAAATACTTTATAAATATATTATTAATTTACTTTAACTCCTATATAAGTTTTTAAATACTTTTAAATATATACTAGTTAAAATTCCTAGAAATAAGAATATAAAACTTAGTTATAACTAGGTTTTATATCTTATAAAAATACTTATATAACTAATAGCTACTAGTTTAAAAGTAGTAAAAACAAGCTTATTATTTTTACTTTCTAAATTTAATAAGTTAAAAGTAAAAGTAATAACTTAAGATATAAGCTTAAAAATAGATTTTAGTTTTTACTTAATATTAATAGCTTCTTAAGTACTTAGCTAGCTAATTATTTACTTAAAATTAAATAAACATAGCCTTATATACTATTTTCTACTATAAATTATACTAAGTTTAAATACTTCTTAATATGTATTATTAATAACTACTAAAAAATTAATTTAATTAATATTTTTTACTTTCTAGTATATAGTGTAATTTAGTACTTAGGTATAGTACTATTTTAATAACTAAAAATAGCCTATATTTAGTAGTTATAAAAAGTAGGTAGTATATAAAAATAGTTTAATAAACTATATTTTATAACTTTTTATATACTTAAAAAACTTTTTTATATTATAAAATTTATAGTTATTAATAATAAAAAGTTACTACATACTTTTTATTTAGTAGTAAGTTATTTTATTAAAGTACTAAATTTAATTTAAACTTATTTAATTATTACTATAACTTAATTCTATTTTATATAGTAAGTATTTATTAAGTAAATTAACTACCTAGTATTTAAAAATTATAGTAGCTTTAATAATAACTATAAGCTTAATAAATTAACTATTTATAAAATAGTACTTTACTAAAGTAATTTACTTATAATTATTTATATATAGTATAATAATTTTCTTACTATATTTTGTGTATATATATTAGTTTTTTATAATACTAATTTAAATTCTATATTTATTTATATTTTATATACTTTTTAAAAAAAAGTTTAGCTTTTTTATTTTAGTTTAAACTTTTTGAAACTAGCTATATATACTATTTAGTTATTAACCTAGTTTGTAAATAACATTAATAAGCTTAACTTTAACTTTTTTTAAATTTTATATACTTTAAAAGCTAGTAGCTAGTCTAGTACTTACTTACTTTAAATAAAAAGCTACTTTTAGTATAGAATTCTACTAGTAGTATATTTATTAACTAAGTAAATAATTTAGTATATATACTAAAGCTAATATTATTAATTATATTAAGAAGTTATTTAAAAGTAAAGTTTTACTTTTTAGAAAGCTTTTAGTTTATAAATAAGTATGTTAAGTAATTTTTTCTACTTTTATAAGTATATAAAAAGTATTAATAGTTAAGTCTTTAATTACGTGTATATATACTTATATTTAAATTATTATACTGTTATAATTTTATAGTACTTTTTATAATAAACTAAAATTTAAAAGTATATATAAAAACTTTTTATTACAAGAGTACTATATATAAAAGGTTAAAAACTTAAAAAAAAGTATTAATTAATTACTATATATAGTACCAAGTAATAATTTAAGACATTACGTGAAAAAAGAAAGAAATAAAATAAACTATAAATAAAGTATTTAAGTAAAAACTTGTGTGCTAGTATAAAGCCAATATATAAACACATAATATAATAAAAAAGTTTATAAAAAAAAACTTTTCTAAAAGGCTTTTATAAGATATTATAAGTAGTTACTATAATAGTTTCTTTCTTTTAAATTTAAGCTTCTATAATATGTGTTTATATTAAGTTTTAACTAATAAATTAGTTTAAATTCTAAAAGTAAAATTCTTTTATAGTAGTTGTATTTTAAAAGTTATTTATAAGTTACTATATTAGGGTATTATACTTTGCTTATTTAATAAAGTATTTATATTATTTTTATTTATAATTTAAGCACAGCTCTTTAATTTACTTAATATAGTATTTAATATTACTATTAATTTTAATAAGTTCTACTAGTAGGTTTTATTAATTTAAAAAGTATTTAAATTTAAGCATAACTAACTAAAGAAAAGATATATAAAAGACTAAGTATATACTTAAAAATTTAGAAAGTTTAAGTTAGTATACATATAGGAAAACTACTTAAAAAATATAATATTTTTTTAAGGCCTTTAAGTCTAGCTTTTTAAATAGTTATTTAGTTCTAATATTCTATATATTAAGTCAAATCATGTTTTTTATTTAGTAGTTAGAAGTAAGTAATTATTTTTAATTTATATATTCTTTTTAAAAGGCCTAGGTCTAAATTTATTTTTTTAAACTAGCTATTAAATATTAGCTATTTTTTTTACTATATAGTTAGCTTCTAAAGTTTATAACACTTAGTAAAACTATTTTTACGTTTTTATAAAAAGTTTAAAACCTATTTAAAGATATTAGCCTGTATTATCTAAAAATAATAAAATTTTTATAAATTTAAATATAATGTTATTAACTTTAAACTATACTAAAGAAAAGCTAGTTTATTTAGTTATTTTATTAATAGTTTATATATATATATATAGAACTTATTTTATTATACTATTAGCTTTTTTTTATTTAGTTATTAGTTTTTAGAGTGTATGCAGAAAATAGTTAGAATTTAACTTATAGCTATTTATAAAGTTTATTATAAAAAATAGAAATAAATTATGTTTTTTAGTTTAATATAATTATTTTTAAAAAAACTATAGTTGTTATAGTTAGTATGCGTAAGTAATAAGCAAGCAGGAATATAACCTAACTATATTAAACTAAAAAATAAAGTATTACTATAAAGGCTGAAGCTATATACCCTTATTAAAACTAAGCTTAAGCATGAACTAGGTATGGGCTTAAGTATAAGCTAGGTATAAGTTTAAGCTTAAATCTTAGCTATAACTATAGTATATACTGTTATATTACCTCTCTCTAAAGCTTAGTTTTTACGTATAATAGGGAGCTTAAAATTAAGCTAAAGAATAAAAAGAATTAGAATAGTTTACTGGTCCTATAAAGAGAGTTTGTAAACTAGGTTGTAATTATTATCACTACTATTATTACTTATCTTATACTTATGGTAGTTATTTTTATTAGGTTGCTAGAAAGTTAGATACTTAATTACCAGTAGCTTAGCTAGTAAAAGTGTTAGTAAGAATATAAAATAGCTTTAAATCTAGTATATTTATAAGCTATAGTATATATAGCATTTAGCTTTCCTTTATTATAGTTATTATAATAGGATAATTAATTATACTATAGTCACATAATCAGCATAAGTAATCTTAGTAATATTAATTATATTAATATTAAGTGCTTTTACTATAGAGAGGTCTATCTTCTCTAGTTTTAGCTAAATAAAAACTAAGTATAATAAGTATATTACTAATTATATTACTAGGCGTTAAGTAGCTTATAGGAATTCTAGGTATTTATTTAATAGTAATAGTTAACTATCTAGTAAGCACTAAATTAAGGCGTTAAGACTTTAGTAGAATATTATAATTTTAATAGCAACAGGCTAGTCTCTTCTCTTAGTTTTATATAAAATCTATTTAAAGCATATAATATAGGTAGGCAGCGGCTTATATTTTTATTACTTAACTTTATATAAAGCCTACTATGCTTTATGGATTTTATTTAGGTTAAAATAAACTTATTCTAGCTATATTATAATATTATACTAGTCTTATTAACCACGTTCTTTAGTATCTAATAGCTATAAAAGAACTATTGTTTAGATCTATAATTTAAGATTATCTTATATGAAATAGAACTTTATTATATTATCTCTTATAGTCTATTTATTAACAGTTATCTTAGCCTTAATTATAGGGAGCTAGGTCTTAAACCTATATAGCTTTCTATTAAACTTAGTAAATATAAAGAAAATAAATTTAGGTTATAATAAGGTAGTAAAGACAATAATAGTAAGAGTAGCTCTTAGAGTCTGGTTTTTAGTATATAGACTCTAGATCTCGTACTGAAACTTAACTTATAGAGTCTAGATTTTAGCCTAAAGCTACTAAATAGGGTCGTTCATCATAATAAGAAGAGAAAAGCGAAAAAAAGAAGAGAAACTATATATATATAAAGCTAGAACGTAGCGGCCTTTACTATATTATCTAGCTAATTATATACGTGTATATATATAGAGTAAGGATATGAGAATACTTAGCTAGCTTTACTCTCTAAAAACAGCTAAGAATCACCTCTGTCTCTATATATTAGCTAAAATAAAGTAGATTAGGCTTAGTAACTAAGATAGATATATATATATAAGAATATAAAAATACTAAGCTATCTTTACCCTCTAAAGATAGCTAAGGAGTTTAATATAATATTATAGTTAATATACATAAATAATAAGTAAGCGGGAGTATAATCTAACTATATTAAACTAAAAAATAGAGTGCTATTATAAAAGCTGAAGTTATATACCCCTACTAAAGCTAAGCCTAAGTATAAGCTAAGTATAGACTTAAATATAAGCTAAATATAAGCCTAAGCTTAAACCTTAGCTATGACTATAGTATATACTATTATAATAGTTTATTTATACATATTAGTAAAAAAAGCAAGCTATATTTACAATAGTTATATTAATATAAGAAATTAGGTATTAGTATTTTATAAAGTAGTTTACTATAACTATAATATTAATATAGTTTTTAGATTTTAGGAAATTAGTAATAAAGTTTACAAAAATATTCTTTTACCTTTTTTTAGACATAAATTAAAGCTTTAAAAAGCTATAATACTTTTTATAAAAGGTTTTATATTTTTAATAAGTATAGTAGTAAAAAATATATTAGTATATTATTTTAAATACTTAGAACTAGTAGTATTTGTGTTATAAGATTTTAAAATAATTTTTTTTTTTTTTTTACAACTAAAGTAGCTACTAATAAAAAAATTATATATAATTTAAAAAATTTTAATTTTAAGTTTATTATTATTTAGTATTACTAATTAGTTATAATAATATAACTAACCTTTTTAGTTTTTATACTTACTTAAAAAAAACTTTTTAAAGTATTAGATTTTATTTTATTTTAGTAACAGAATTTCCTAAATAAACTTATTATTAAAATACTTATTATTAATAATTTATTAAATAAACCTGTTTGTTTTAGTTAACTTGAATTTTAGTTATTTATTAAATAGTTTAAAGTAAAAAAAGGTTTGTTATTAAGCTTTATAGGCTTTTTTTTAAGTTAAAGCATTTTATATATAATAAGTAAAAATATTTAGTTTCTTATTCTACTTACTAGGTTAGTACATAATTATAAAGTTAAATTAAGATAAGTATTTAATTTAATAGGCCTATTAGTAGTTTAACTATTTTATAATAGTAAAATACTATAAATTCTTATAATTACTTAATACTTATATTAAAAAAGTAGTACTTTTTAGCTTAAGTTTCTATTATTTAAAATAGTATATAATAGCTAATAGCTTTTTATTATAAATTTTATAATTACTTTTAATAAAACTTAACTTTTTTTTTAAAAAAAAAAAGCAATAAGTAATAAGTTTTAATTTACTTAATTAATTTTTTTAGAAAAGTACTTTAATAGTTATGTAGTTTAAAAAAGTAGTTTTTATAATAATTAGTAACTTTAGATTAAAGTATTAAAAAATTAAAGTAGTTATAAATATATACTTTAAGAATTTAAATACTTTTTAGTAAGCGTTATTAAATTTAAATTAAGTATTCTTTTTAGTTAAAGCTATAAACAGAAATATAATATAAAAAAAGTTATTAATAAATTATTAGTAGAAATTAGTAAATTCTAGAAATATTTTTATATTTTTTACATTTTTTACATTTTTAAAAAATTTCTAGTTAAGAATGTTTTTTACTCTATTTAAATTTATACTAATTTCTTTTATTAAAATCACGTACTTATTATTATTATTATTATTATTATTCTTACGCTGATTTGGGTAGTGGTATGCCATGCGGACCTTCTACAGACTTAATTATATAAAGAAAAACCTGTTGCGGGGCACATGGCCTCTGCTTTTAAGAAAACAACCTTTGTTTCTTTTGTTTGCTATATACGACCTATTTCCTCGCTGCCTATAGTACCTTTTACGGAGTAAAAAGAGCCCGTAACTCTAGCCGTGGCGCCCTGCCTACCCGCTGCGGGCACTTTCCTACCTGTTCTACGCCCCATAGAGCAGTTCTGCGGCTAGGGAGAACTGTGATAGAATACCCGTCTATACGAGCTATTATAAGAGCTTAGCTGCACCCTCTGCCAACCCTGTAAGGTACTGGAAATCAATTTTACTGGATTCTATATCTCGTAAGGCTGTTCTTACATCTGTAAACTGAGGGTAATAGAGAATAACATGCTTTGCTATCTCCCGTCCACGACCGCAGACGCATGTGGCTGTAGGAAAATCTTTTGGCCGGACTTTTATAAGGAACGCCGCAAGTCCAATTCGTCCTGTACGGACCTGGATAATGATTGAACTTTCTGCCTTACGGAGGGCTATGTGGGTTTTGAGGACTTCTTTTTCCAAAGCCTATTAGCATGCTCCAGAGAATCATGTATATATTGTATATCATATAGTAGAGTTTGCTATAGCTTGCCCACCCAAGCTCCCTACTATACACCTAGACGTATAAGTTCCCTGATTTGCTCCTTAAGTCTATCTTAGCGGCGCTGCTACCTACTCTCTAAATAGACTAACACGCGCATCCGTCCTTTCGGGCCATATAGATAGTGTTATTAGCAAGAGTGTGATCCTCCTCCTATTATAAAGCCCACCACATATAAGTGTCTCTAAAAGAACTACGTATATGCAAGGCCGTATGAGTCCACTAAGGGTCCACCCTGAGGCCATCCCATAAGACAAGTGCCTTAGAGCCATCTATCACTGCCATTATATGCCACGCCCCGTAATTCCTTTCACGCCTAGCAGATTGTTTCGCGTTACCTATAACTCTCTCAGGATGATAGGCCGTCCGTGTCTTGCAAGAGTGGGCCCTATTAATTCAACGCCGCGTAACTATCAGTCCCTCAGCCTCCTACTAACTAAGCTTATATTCCACCGTCTTGTTAAGTCCTACTTAAGTTTGCCTAAGACTAATAACTCGCGCGGTGGCCTAAGTCTGCGGTGCCTAGATCACTCCAGGTATGAATAGGCCAGCTGTCCATCAAAGGCTGCAAGCACCATACTATTTAAGACCCTCTAGTAAGTCACCTTTATTAAAGGCCGTGAGCACCACGCTCGAAGCGCACCCAGTCATTCATTCGGTTATTAAGTCCGTCAAGAATCCGTTATTAAGTCTCTCGTAGGTGGCCTGGAATTTCGGATCATTCTTACCCTCAGTGTGATGCACTCTCAGAGCGGCACAAGCACAGAGGTGTCCTATTATATTATTAAACCAGAGTAGCTAGCGGGGCAGCTCTTTAGATAATATGTCAAATGGTTTTTACCTAGTTCCTCTGTTCTTTGGTTGGTTGTCTGTGCTTGGCATTTGAAAATTCTACTATTCTAACTGCTTCAAGAGTTAAGCTTTCAAAAAGAGCCCTCTAGCAACGCCAAACGTCGTGCACCGGTAGTGGACGCGATCCTCACTATCAGTTCGCTCTAAAGAACAAAATGATACGGAAAAGAACCCCCATATGACAGTATAGGTCGAATCGCGATTTTAGTGTTCTTTTGAATCACGTACTTAAAATAAATTACTTATTTTTAATAAAAATTATATTTATTAACATTAAGTTAAAAGCTAGCTTTTTTTAAAACTTTTAAAACCTATTTTACGTATTATTTATATTTGTGAAAAGAACTAATATAAATTAAAATATTATTAAATTATACTATACAAAACATATTAAAAAATAGTTAAAGAATATTATTTATATAGTATTAAAACGTGCTTAGTATGTTGGCTAGTTTAAAGAATATAATAAAATATTTAAATAAACTATATTAAGTTTAAAAAGTAGGTAACTATTTATTTCTTTTTACTATATAAAAGTAATTAAAAGTTAAAATAATATTTAATTTTATAAACTACTTTACTTTACTAAAATAAAATAAAGTTTTTTAGATTAATAAAATAAAATAGCAGTTTTTAATAGTAATAGTATTTAAAGCTTAATAGTTTACATAAAATTAAAAACCTTTATTAAAATTTTTTTATAAAAATAACTAGTATAGCTATAAAAAAAAGTACTTTCTTTAATAAATTTTTAGTAAAATAGTTATTAAAATACTTTTTAAAAACTTTTAATTTATTTTAAAACATTTTATAAAAAAAAGTCTGAATTTAAGCTTTTTTTAAAAAAAAAAAATTTTTTATAATTATATAAACTATATTTAAGTAATTTTTTAACTTTTTTATAAAAATATTTTTAAAAATATTATATTAATTATTTAAATCTTTAGTAGCTGTATTTATATAAGTTTTTAAAACTAAAGCCTTATTAATATTAGCTATTAAAATAATAAAGATTTTATATTTATATTTTTAAACTATTTATATAAAAAAAGTTCCTTTAATTAAATAAATATTTATATATAGTTTAGGTTTTATGTAAAACTCTTTTAGCAAAGCTTTTTTTAAAAAGTTTTTAAAACTTTAAAAAAAAGGCTTTTTTACAAAGTTTTTATTCAATTTAGTATTAGATTTAAATGTGTATTTAAATATAAATTTAAACACTAAATTAAAGTTTTTTAAAAAATAGTTTACTAAAAATGTTTTTAAGTATTTAATTTTTATAACTAGTAGTTTATTTTAGTTAACTAGTAGTTTATATTAAAATTAAGTAGTTAGTAACAACTCTAAAAAAACAAGTTTAAGTATACTATATATAAGTAGTATTAAAATAAAAGCTTTTTAGTAAAAAGTTTACTAAAAAGTTTTTTAAGTGGTATATTCTTTTAAATAAGTTAGAAATTAAAATAAATATAAGTAAAAAGCCTAGTAATAAAAAGTATTAAAAAGCAATTTTTATAAATTATAGTTAAAGTTAACTTTATCCTTCTTTATTTATAGCTAAGAATTAGTTTATAATTTCTAGTAACTATTTTAAAAATATAGATATTTTTAATGTAATTTAAGTAATAAAAAGTTACACTAATAGTATATAAAATGTAATCTCTTTTAAAGTATTTACTATTAAAACCAATAGAATAAAAAACGTTTAAAAAAAATTAAGAAATAATGTTTTTAAGTATAAGTTAAAAGTTTATTAATATAACTTATACTAGTAGCTTTAGTCTTAATTAAAATAATAATAGAATAAAAAGTGCTCTTTTATTAAATAGTATATAAAATATTTATTTAATAGTTTCAAGAATTAGTTATTAAGTAAAAAGTTTATGAGTTAATAGAAAGTTAGTATTAAAAACGTTCTAAAAAGTAACTTAACTTTAAAACAAAGCTTTTAGTAAGCTAGCTTAAGAAGTTCAAAAGTATTCTTATTTACAAAAAAATTCAAATTTAGAGAAAAATAAATGTAGGTTAATTATTAAAATCTAAAGAAGTTTACAAATTAAAATTTTAGTAAAAAAATAAAGTTGTTTTAAAAAATATAGTTATATTTATTATACTTAAAGTATTAACTATTATACTTCTAGACTTCTTATTTACTTGATTTAAAAAAGGTATAGTTAAAAGTGTTAATTTCTATAGTATTAAAGTCTTATTATAATATAAGTTATAACTTATAGTAGTATAGTATAAAAAGGTACTAAAAGTTATTATTATATGAAAATATTAAGTTAATATAGTTATTTAATATATTAAGAATTTTAACACCTATTATTACTTAGTAAAGTTTGTTATTTAATAATCTTCTTAACTATATAATTAAACTAATTTCGTTTAATTTAATATTAATAGCTACTTTATAGAATTTAGTAAAGTAGATAGTAAAACTTTTTTTATTTTTAGTAAAATAAATTAAGTTTATTTAAAGTAGTAAGTTTTTTATTTAGGTTTTTATATATAGCTAGTAAAAACGTAATTAATTACTTTACTATATATATATTCTAATTTATAAAAGAATTTATAAGTATTACTAGGTTTTGCTTTAGTCTTAAGTATATATATAAAAGCTAGAAGTATTTAGTAAAATATTAGTTAATATTAGTTTCAAGTTTATAATAAAGTTTTTTAATAAAATAAATAAGTTTTTTACTTTTTAGTAAATATTAAAAAGTTAGGTAAGTAATTAGATTTTATTATGACTAATAAAATAATAAAACTTAGTATAAAAATTAACTTTACTTACGTAACTATAATTTAAAAAACTTAAAAAATAAATATTAGTTATAGTTATAAATAAAGTTAAAATTATAAAATTTAAACTATTTTTAAATAAATTAGTAGCATTTACTAAAGCTTTTTTAATAGTAGTTACTTAAATAATAAAGTAAAAAAGATATATATATAGTTTATTTTTAAACTTTTTATATTTTTTTTTAAAAAGTATTAATAAATTTTTGTTATTATACTTACTAATATTTTAGCTATACTTACTATTATTTTAGCTATACTTAAGTAAACGTGTTTTATATTATAGTTATTTACTTTTTAAATAACCACATAAATTCAATAATTAAAATAGAAGTATTTAAAAAGTTAAATATTTTACTAATAATAGTAGTAACATAACATAGTGTTATAAAAGTACTATATATAAAAAATTAAGAACTTAAAAAAATGTATTAATTAATTGCTATATATAGTACTAAGTAATAAGTTAAAATATTATGTAAAGAAAGAAAGAAATAAAACAGACTGTAAATAAAGTATTTAAGTAAAAACTTATATACTAATATAAAGCTAATATATAAACACATAATATAATAAAAAAGCTTTTATAAAGTATTATAAGTAGTTACTATAATACTTTTAAAGTACTATTAATTATTTTATATAATAAAAAAAGTAGTTTTTAATATAAATAAGTATAGTAAAAGTAAAATTATTTTTAAGTTAAAAAACTTACATAATATGTAAACATTTTTATAAAAAAAATTATTAAAATTAAAAAAGTTTAAGTAGTAATACTTAATAATAATAAACTTAAAATTAAACTTTTTTAATTATATATAATTTATTTATTAGTAGCTATTTTAATTATAAAAAAAAACTTAAAATTTTATAATGTAAATACTACTAGCTTTAAATATTTAAAATAATATATTAATATATGTTTTATTACTATACTTACTAAAAATTTAAAATATTTTATAAAAAGTATTATAGTTTTTTAAACTCTTTTTTTTATTTTTTAAAAAAAGTAAAAAATAAAAATAAAATTCTATAAATTTCATTACTAATTTTAAAAATTTTAAAAATTATATTAATATTATAGTACTAGTAAACTACTTTATAAAATACTAATATTTAATTTTTTATAGTAAAATAGCTACTTTAATTATAACTTATTTTTTTACTATTATATATAAATAAATTATAGTTTTTTTTAAAAAAAAATTATTTAAACTAAAAAACATAATTTATTTCTACTTTTTATAACAAAATTTATAAATAATTATAAATTAAATTTTAATTAAATTTTACTTATTATTTAAAAACTAATAGCTAAATAGAAAAAGCTAATAGTATAATAAAGTAAGTTTTCTATATATATATAAAATAATAATAAAATAACTAAATAAACTAACTACTTTTAGTATAGTTTAAAGTTAATAATATTATATTTAAATTTATAAAGGTTTTTTCATTTTTAGGTAACATAAGTTAATATTTTTAAATAAGTTATAAACTTTTTATAGAAATTTAAAAATATTTGTACTAAGTACTATAAATTATAAAAACTAATTATATAATAAAAAAATTACTAATATTTAATAACTAGTATAAAAAAATAATTTAAACTTAAGTTTTTTTTTAAAGAAAAGTATATAAACTAAAAATAATTACCTACTTTTAACTATTAAATAAAAAATATAGTTTAGTTTAATATATAAAATATTTAAATAAAATAATTATTTACAAAGCTAAATTTAAAGTTTTAAAAAAATTCTATATTTTTTAAATTTTTTTTTATATGTGTACTAACTTATATTTTCTGTATTTTTAAATATATACTTAGTTTTTATATATTATTACTTTAGCTTAAAAAACCTAAATTTAAATACTTTTTAACTTAATAAAGCCCATTATTTAAATATATTAAAGTTAATAATAAAAATAAATACTATATTAAATAAATTAAAAAACTACATTTAGCTTATAAGTAATAATACTATAAATACTTAGTAAAATAAACTAAATATAATAACTTAATATAAAGAGTTATAAATAACTTTTAAAATATAATTACTATAAAAAATTTTACTTTAAAAATTTAAAATAACTTAAATTTAATACTTAATATAAATACTTTTTATAAAAACTTAAATTAAAAAAAATACTATTATAGTAATTATTAATAATACTTTATAAAAGTTTTTTGAGAAAACTTTTTTTATAAGCTTTTTTTTATATTATGTATATACATACTAGTTATATACTATAGTAGAAACTTCTTTATATAATGTAATTTTATTAGAAGATTTTTATTATACTATTAAATTATTATGTAAAGAGAAGTTAATTAAGAACTATTTAAAGAGTTTTTAGTACTAGTTATTTATTTATTTAAAATACTCTACTTATAAGTTTTATTTACTAAAGGTTTAATTACTACTCTAAATAATAAAGTAATATAGTATTCTTAATAAAAGTATTCTTTTAGTACTTTATAAAGTATTATATAATTATAAAAATCTTAAAAACTTTTTCTAAAAATAATGTAGACTTTAAATTATTATTTTTAAAAGCAGCTAATTTCGTTTATATTATATATATAAAGTATAAGAAAAAGTAAGTAAGTTTGCTATATAAAAACTATTTTAGTATAAATAGCTATAAAAATAAAAGTAAGTTTACTATATTAAGTATATTACTTTATACTAAATTACTTCTTTAATTTACTTAGCTAGTTAGATAAGAACTTAGGTATTAGTTTACTAGTATATTTAGAGATAATAACTTATAATTTTTTTGCTTTTATTTATAGAACTTTATTAAAGATAAGCTGTTTATAGGCTTTAAACTACTACTACTACTACTATAAAAAAAGTTTTTTTTTAAGTAGTTTTTATTTACTATAATACTAATAAAAGCTTATAAAGCTAGTAGTAAATACGTTATTAAAATATTTATAGTAATTTTTAAGTAAATTAAAAATAGTAACTTACTTTAAGTTTATAGCTATATTATTATTTAAATTAAGTAATAATATTTTTCTACTTTACCTATATTTTCTAGAAAAAGTAATAAATATATAATATTTATTTTTTTATATTAAATATAGCCTTTAGTAGCATAGTGTTAACTTAATTATATAATAATTAAAATAAAGCAGCTAATATATTATAAATAAATATAGATAATATTTTTATAAATATAATAATTTTACTAAGGTATTAGTATTAACTAATTAGAAATATTATCTAATAAAGTATTATATAAAAAAGATTTTACTATAGTACATAAACTTTACTTTAAATATTTTTATATATAACTTATTTTTTACGTAATATTTTAAACTATTACTTAGTATTATATAAAGTAATTAATTAATACTTTTTTTAAAGTTTTTAACTTTTTATACATAATACTCTTATAATAATATTAAAAAAACATATTTAAAAAAACATATTTTAATTTAAATAAAAAAACATAAAAAAATGTAATTAAAAATTAAGAGCTTACTAACTTTAACTTTAATTAAGAAACAAAAAAAATTATATATAAAAATTAAAATTAGTAAAACTTTTCATACTAGAAATTATATTAAATAATATATATACTAAAATGTAAATACTATAAAAACTATAAAAAAATAGTAAAAAAATAAATAAAATACTTAAGATTTTTTTAAATAAAAAGTACTTTCTAAAATAAAAGTATTTTATACATAAAAAGAAGTAAAAAAAAAGTATTAATAACAGTTTTATATTATATACTACTTTAAGGAATATTTTATATATACAAAAAATTAATAAATTTAAATACACTAAATATGTAAATTACTATTAAAAAATCTAGTAAACTACTAGTAAGTTTAAGTTAATAATATAGTTAATAGAATTTTTAAATTATAATAAACATTATAAAAATAAATAAAAAACTTTTAAAAGTACTAGTAAATAGTAGAGTAAACAGAACATTTATTTTAAATTAATAAATTAAATAAAATAAAGTATTATACTAATAAAAAGTATATTTTAAAAAAGTAAGAAAAGTAAATAATAATATAATAGCTTTTAAAAAAAGTTTAATTAATATAAAAACTATACTAATAAAGTTAAAAGTAGTAGAATATAAAGATAAATACTATATTAATATTTTAAAAATAGATAAACATAACATAATTTTAAAATAAAATAAGTTTTTGTTATATAATTTAATAATAAATTAGTATTAAAAATAGTAGTATAAATAAAAAAACTAAAAGTATTATAATAAAACTTTAAAATGGAAAAAAAATTATATAAAGTAATATAACAAATATAATAAAAATTACTACAAAATATTAAAATAATATAAATTTAAAAATAAAAAGTTAAGAATATTATTAAAGTTTAAATATTTTTAAAAAATACAACAAGTTTATAAACTTATTTAAAGAAAATAAAAAAGTATATAATTAAAATATTATTTTTAAAATTATAAAAAACTACTTAAAAATAGTACTAAATTAAAACTAAAACTTATTTATTTTTTATTATAAATATAACAAAAGAAACTAAAAAAGTATATTAAAATAAATTTTAAAAAAATATATATAACTAAGTAAAAGCTTAATAGCTTTACTAAGATTATTTATACTTAAAAAAAAACTACAATTATATATAAACTTTAAATAATATAATAATATAATAAAAAAATTGTTATTTATTACTACTAATTTAAAATCTTATAAATAGACTTTAAAAAGTAAAATAGTTTAGTTTATTTAATATTAAAAAAAATATTATTATATTTAAATAAAAAAGATTTATATATAGTTAATAGTATTTAAAGTAAAATATAAACTATTTAAGTACTATATTATATTATTTAAATTAATAAATATACTAGCAACTTTTTTAGTAGTTATTAATTATATACTATATAATTATTTAAATGTATTTATAATTACATACTTTAATAATATATTAGTATACATAAAAAGTATACTTAAAAACTATAAAAAATATATTAAGAAAGTTCTAAAAAAAAACTTTGAAACTATAGCTATTTAATTTAGTTAAAAAAAATATAAATTTTATATTATAAAAGTAAAGTTTTTAAGTTATATTATATTAAAAGTAGAAATTTTAAGAAATTTAAAAAAGTTAGTAAAAATTAAAAACTAGCTAGCACTAATAATAGTTAAAAATATATAGTTTTTTTTTAGTTTTATAAATTTTTATAAAATGTTTATTAAAAAATACTTAAAAACTATAATACTACTAATAAAAGTAATAAAAAGAGAAATTAAATTCTAATAAAAGTAAAAATAATAGTAAGTATTTAATAAACTTAAAAAAAGGTTTCCTTAAGTACTAAAATTAAAAATATTAAAAATATGTAATTTAAAATTACTAATTATTTTTAAAATAAATATATTTAATTATGCTATTAAAATAGTTTATAGTTAAAAACATAAAAATAAACATTTTTACTTTATAAATTATTTATTAAAATAACTTATAAAAGCTAAATTAAATTGCAATATATATAATAAAAAGTTATTAGTAATTATAATAATATTTAAAAATAGTAAGTATATTTTAAAAAAACTAAATATTAAGTAGTAAAATATACAAATTATAAAAATTTAATAAGTTTAATAATATTAAAAAAGCTTAACTAAAAATAAATAAATATAAATAAAAAATTTAGTTATTTATAATTATAAATATTTTATTTTAAAAGATTAAAAAATAAAGTAGTTAATATACTTAGCTAATATTTAAATTATATAAAATAATACAAACTTGTACTTAATATAATATTATTATTAGTATTAAAAAATTACTAATATATAATTATTTAAAAATAGTAATAATTACAAAAATTAAGAACTATTAAATAAATTAAATTAAATAGTATTTTAAATAAAAGTAAAAGATTAATGTTAATAAGCTATTTTTAAAATAGCCTAAATATATAAATAAACTTATAACGTATTTAATAAATAAGTAGCCTAAATAAGTAAATAGTTTACTTTATTAAAAAATTACAACTTACTAACTTTTAAGTATAATATATTAATAAAGCAATACTTAATTAATTTATACTAAAAGTAGGCTATTTTTAGTTATTTAAGTAATTAAAAAAAGCTAACTATAAGATATATAACATACTATAATAGTATATAACGTTTTCTAAATAATACTAAAATAATAATATATTAAAACTATTTTATAATATAATTATAAACTTAATTTAAAGAAACTTAATAAGCAAAAAAAAATGGTTATTATTTAATATATATTTAATTTAAATTTATAAAAGTTTTTTTAAGCTTAGTACTATAAGAAATATAACTAATTAACTACTTACTATATATTTTAATAGTAAAGTTAGTATTAAGTAGTTAAAAATTTTATATAGTAAACTTTAAAAGTTAAAATAATATATAATTAAAAATATAACTATTAAAAAGTTTTATATAAAAATTCTAAAATTATTAAACTATAGTTTAAATGCATATGTTGTATAAAAGAAAAGTATAATATTACTAAAAGAAATATATTTATAACTTTAATAAAACTAGCTTTTAAATAAAAGTTATTTTAAGTACAAAAGTTATTATAAGCTTTAATAAATACAATTAGTATAAAGTAGTTTAATAAAGTAATTATAAGTAAGATATAGTAATTTAAAGTATTAATACTTAAAAATAAGCAATTTTACTATTTATTATTTTTATAAAAACATATTATTTTTCTATATAATATAAGAGTAATAATATACTATTAAATTAGCTTATTTTATTAAGTAATAATAGCTAAACAATAAATAAGCTTAGTATTTAGTAGTTATAGTATTTTAATAAGTATATAAAGTATTATATAGTAGGCATATATTGTTTATTAATAATTAATAGTTATAAAAGCTATAATTTACTTAAATTTTAGTAACTTTATTAAAAAAAGCAAATTATTATACTTTATATACTATTTTATTTATTATATTTACTTTAGCTGCTTAATATTAGCTATTTTTTATTTTCAAAAAATGTATATAGCTACTAAGTTAAAGATTTTATTTATAACTATATTTATTATATTATAAAAGTTAAGTTTTTACTAGCATTTAAAGTAGTCTATTAAAACATAATTATAGAAAGTAATATTTACGTAAGTTTTTAAGATACTAGCTTAGTTTTATTTAACTTAAATATTATACTTTTAAAGTTTAATGTTTAGCTTTCAATATTTTTTTTATAAAAAGAAAATACTTTATAAAAGTTAAAAACACTTAAAACTACTACTAAATTAGAGTTTTAAAAAGCTTTAATTTATAAACAAATTTAAAAGCATTAAAATAGCTTATTTACTTACAATTTTAAGTTAATTTATTAATTTATAAAAAGTGTTAAACTAATAATACATGAAGTTATATTATTATACTTAAAAATTACTAAACTTTAAAAAGTAAATAAAACTACAATATAACGTAAAAAGTAGTAAAAAGAGTAAATTTAGAAGCAAGAAATACTAATAAAAATAGAAGACTTAAAAATAATTACTTAAACTAATATTAATACGTAAATTGAAAGCAAAATATACTAAAGTAAAAAGTATACTAAAGTTAATATATTATAGTAGAAGTACTATAAGTACTATAGTAAAATAAAATATAACTTAAAAATATATATAAAAACTAATAAATAAAATAATTATTTACTAGTTAAATATTATAGTAATAGCTATTAGTATTAAATTTCTTTTTATTTATAAAGTAGTTAAAACTTAGTAAAATAAGTTATTTACTTAATTAAATTACTTACTTACTAAATATGTTATATGTACTAAGGTTTTTAAATATAAAACTAATTTAGAAAAATTATAAAGCTATTATATATAAATACTAAAAATTAGAAAAAAATATAAAGTAAATCTTTAAAAACTATTATATTTAAAAACTAAAATAAAAAGTTAAAAACATAATTAAAAATAACTTAAATGTAAAAAAAATAAACTAGTATAAAATAAGTTTTATAAACTTTTATAACTAATTAAAGTATTAAAATAATTATAGTAGCTAGTTTTAATAAACATTGTTACTAAATTACTATTTTTTAGTAAATTAGAAAATAATAAAAAGTATAACTTAATATTAGTAATTATAAATAAATTAATTAAACATATATACTTTATTTTTATAGTTAAAGAATTATAAGAAAAAAGCTAGTATATAAATTTTATAGAACTAAATTTTATAATATATAATACTTAAAAAGTTTATTTTTAATTAAAATTAATTATTTATATTATATCTGTAAAAAAAAAACCCTTTTTTTAAATAAATTAAAGTTAAAAAAATAAGCTATTAACTAACTTTTACTTTTAAATAAATAAATAAACAAAGTATACTAATTAAACTCTGTAAAATAATATTTAAGAATATATGTTAATTACTTTTAAAAAATTAGGTTAAGTTATTACTTTTAATATAATTTACCTATAATAGTATAAAGTTATTTATAATTAATAAGTTACTATTTTATACTAATTATAGTTATAAGCTAATAACTTATAAAAAAACTATAAAAATTAAAAAGCAAATTATATAAAGTTTATATAAAAATTAAATAACTTTTAAACTTATATAATAAAATTAGTAAATAAATTACTTTTAAAAACTTATAATTTATAGTAAGTATAAATAAGTTTAAAGTTAAGAAATAAATTTTTTAAAAAAATATAAAGTTTTTCTATTATATAATAATTAAAAAATTAAAACACTAAGTAAAAAACTAAATTATGTTTAAATTTAACTATTTAAAATTAGTAAAGTTATTAAACTAGTGTTATAATAACTATTTATAATACTTTATAAAAATCTTTCAAGAAAGTCTTTTTTATAAGCTTTTTTATTATATTATGTGTTTATATATTAGCCTTATGCTAGCATATGAGCTCTTATCTAAATACTTTATTTATAATTTATTTTATTTATTTTTTTCTTTACGCAACGTTTTGAATTACTACTTAGTACTATATATAGTAATTAATTAATATTTTTTTTTAAGTTCTTAACCTCCTGCACGTAGTACTTTTATAATACTATATTATATTATTATTACTATTATTAGTAGAATATCTAACTCTTTAAATACTTTTATTCTAACTATAGAATTTATATAGTTATTTAAAAAGTAGATAATTATAATGTAGAACGTATTTACTAAAGTACTAAAATAATAGTAAGTATAGTTAAAATATTAGTAAGTATAATAACAGGAATCTATTAACACTTTCTAAAAAGAATTATAAAAAGTTTAAAAATAAATTACGTTTACTTTTTCTTATTTTGCTATTTAAGTAATTACTACTAAAAAAGCCTTAGTAAGTACTACTAGTTTATTTAAAAATAGCTTAAGTTTTATAATTCTAATTCTATTTATAACTATAACTAGTACCTATCTCTTAAGTTTTTTAAATTATGGCTAAATAAGTAAAGTTAATTTCTATATTAAGTCCTATTATTTTATTAGTAATAACGAAATCTAATTACCTACCTAACTCTTTAATGTTTACTAAAAAGTAAAAGAATTTACTTATTTTTATTAAAAATCTTTATTATAGACTTAAAAATAATGCTAACTAATATTCTACTAAACGCTTTTAGCTTCTATATATATACTTAAAACTAGAGAGAAACCTAATAATACTTATAAACTCTTTTATAAATTAGAATATATATATAGTAAAGTAATTAATTGCTTTTCTACTAGCTATATATAGAGACGTAAATAAGAAACTTATTATTTTAAGTAAACTTAATTTATTTTATTAAAGACGAAAAAGTTTTACTATTTACTTTACTAAATTTTATAAACTAGCTGCTAATATTAAATTAAACGAAATTAGTTTAATTATATAGTTAAAAAGATTATTAAACAACAAGCTTTATTAAATAATAGTAGATATTAAAAATTTTAATATATTAAATAACTATACTAATCTAATATTCTTATATAATAATAATTTCTAGTATTTTTCTATACTATACTACTATAGGCCGTAATCTGTATTATAATAAGACTTTAATACTATAGAAATTAACATCTCTAACTATATTTTCTTTAAATTAGTTAAATAAGAAGCCTAAAAACGTAATAACTAATACTTTAAGTATAATAAATATAATTATATTTTTTAAAACTACTTTATTTTTTTACTAAAACTTTAATTTATAAGCCTGTTTAGATTTTAATAATTAACTTACTTCTATTCTTTCTTTAGATTTGAATCTTCTTATAAATAAGAATACTCTTAAACTTTTTAAACTAGTCTACTAAAAGCTTTATTCTAAGGTTAAGTTACTTTCTAGAATATTCTTATTACTAGATTTTTATTAACCTATAAACTTCCTACTTAATAACTAATTCTTAAGACTATTAAGTAAATATCTCGTGTATTATTTAATAAGATAACTCTAATTTACATTATTTACTTTTAATTACTATAAGAAATAAACGCGTAAATTAGCTTTCTATTATTAAATATATCTTAAAAACTTAGCCTAGACGCTTTATAGAGTTATGATAATATTATTATAATATGTAAACTAGCTACTAGACCTCTAGGAACTAGCTCTAAAGCTATAAATTTAATTTATATTACTATAAATAACGCCTAGCAGCTATATAACTAACTTATAGAAGGAAACTAATTAAATTAATGTTTTTATCTCTAGTTATAGTACTGCTTTAGTCTATAAGGTATAATAATAGCTTTATATAACTCTTCTCTAATTATATTCTAACCTAGCTAAATACTATAAAAGTATTTAGAAATATTTTTTTACTATTAAAAACTATCTTTATGCTTTTATTTCTTAGATTATAATTTTAAAAATAAGCTATAGCCCCCTCTCTTATGCTGTTATAATAGCTAATAATATTATTTTAGCTATTATTATACCTGTATATAAAGCTATTTTAATTTATTTTTCAAACCACCGCCTCCGTACAAGACTATAGAAAACTTATAATTAATATTATTTAAGTTATAAACGCGCAGAAGGGACTAGGTGTAGTAGATAAAATTCTAGTAAATTATAAACTTTCTAAAAGAAATCTTATACTAATTATAGATACTAAAATAGGAAAAAAATAGTTAGAAAAGAATTACAACTAGCTCTATAAGGTTTATATAGAGATAAAACTTATTTATAGGAAATTTATAGTTATTATATATAGTCTCTAGCTATCTGTAATTAACTATTTAAACTAAAAGATAGTTATTTAGAAACTCTATAGCCAAAACTAATATATCTAGAATTAAATTAAAATCTTTAGAGTAAAGTAGCCTATAAAAGTAATCTAAAAGTAGAAAATTATTTTTTTTCTAATTATTAATCTTATTTGCCTAAAATAAGCTACCTTCTTAATAAATAAAGGCTTACTTTTTTATAGTGAACTATTCTTATATAAACTCTACTATAAAGACTGTAAAATAATTTAATACTTTAACTACTAAAAATATAGTCATACTACTAGATTTTATAAGGTAGTAAAAAATATAGATTTTATATTAGCTTAGAATACTTAGCTTATAAATATAGTCTCTATAACCAGAAAGATAAAGCCTATTATATAAATTATAAAAGAAACTATCTAGTATAGGTAGTAGTCTATAACTTATAGTAAAAAAAAGCTAAAAGAGCTAAATAAGTATATATAAATAGGCTTTAAAGATTTACTATTATAAGTTATAAATTTATTATATTTACTTATAGCTGCTTAGTAAACTACTTATAATAACTAACTAAGCAGAACTAAAATAGTAAAAACATAAAGAATATTAAAATTATATTTTCTTAAGATAGTAGAAAGTAAAATAGGGTAGAAGTAAACTTACTAATACTATCTATAAAAAAGCATAGTTCTAAGTAACCCTTAAATAAGCTTATAAAAAGTCTAAGTAATTAAAATATTATTAAATTTCTTTTTATAAACCCCCCCTAATAAATACGCTACGCATTACTTAATATAATGTATAAAAAAGTAAAAATAAAATAATAACTCTACTAGTTTATAACTTTAAAAATTAATAAGATATTATTACTATTTAGGAGCTATAGTAGAATAAATATATGTATACTACTTACTACTCTATAAAGTGCCTATTCTAGCTAATATATTTCCTATTTTTCTATAGTAGGACTTGCTTTCTTATTAATAAATAACTCTTACTAGATGTATAATTAGTAAAATACTATAGGCCGGATTTCTCTACCTTTATAGTCTATATTAAGTAATAAATACTTTATATCTATAATATCTATTTAGAACCCTTTAGCAGGAACTAGTGTAATCTAAAGTTCTTTATTTTTAACCTTTAAGAGTAATTTATAGAGCCTGGTAAATACCTTTTTTTAAGAGACTTTAATCTATACTACCTGCTATAAGGCAGCATAAAATGCCTAATATAGTATAAAATAATAAATAACTTTATTTAAATTATTATAGATATAAATCTTAGCCTTTTAACTTTACTAGAAATAATTATATAGTCTGTATAAAACCTTATTAGTATAATTAACCTTACTTTTACTATCTTAGGTATTTAAGAAAAGTTTATTAAATATAGTATTAATAAAAGTCTCTATTATAAATTAGACTACCTACTTATTTTATTTCTTTTTAAAGTTATAGGCTGCTGTGAACTTCTAAGCTAGTTAGTAAAAACCTATAACTAAAAGAAAATAAATATTAAAGGGATTTTTAGTAATATATAATATTTCTTAGCCCATAAAAATATCTTAGTACTTTAGAAGTAATTAACTAATATATAGAATATCTCTAGACCTTTCTAGTTAACCTTATCTAGTATACTATACTATTATAGAAAACAAAACTAGATTTTAGCTATCTATAGTAGATTTAAGAAGTTATAAAGATAGTAAAGTAGTAAAGAATAGCCTAAAGACGCTATAAATCTACAGAAGAACTTTATAAGCTAGTATAAATAAAAAAAAGAACTATTTATAATACAAAAAGATAGTACTTTTAGAACTAAATTTATAAAATAGTAGTTAAAAAAGATAGTATTTAGAAGCTAGCAGCATAAATAAAAAATTATAGCTATATTCTTTCTAAACTCTTTATTCTTTTTCTACTATAAACCTAAAATAGGATGGCCTAAAGTTATAAAGAAAAAATAAATATTTTACAAAAGCAATTCTTTTTAGTAAAGTTAAATATAGATTTTTTTAAATATTTTAGGATTTATATACCCCCTGTAAGTTAAACAGCTCCCAGAAATTACTTTAGAAATTATTAGAAAGGTAATAGCTAGACAGCAGGTATTTAGTATACTAGGTTATAATAATATTTTAAATAACTTTCTAAAAGCTATTAGCCTTCTCTTTTATATAGTTATAGCAGAAATTACCTAGATATACTAGAACTTAGTATACTATTTATAAATATTTAAAATTACTTATATAGTAGCGCTGTAGAAGCCTGGGAAAAATAATTACTTAGTTTTAAAAATATAATAGTCTATTACACTCCTAAATACTACTATAAAGATTATAAAAGTAATTATAATAAAATAGCTAAAATAACTAGTAGAATAATATAATATACTACTAGCTTAGTAAATAAGTGTAAAATAATATAAGTCTATAAATATAGCTCTTAACTTTCTTATAAACTAAGTTTATACTATTTAAAGAAAAAAAAGGCTCTGTTGTGACTTTTTTAGCGCTTAATATTTCTAGAGTATTTAATAAAATAGTTTATAAAAAGCTTATACACGTCTTATAGATAAAGAGAATTTTATAATAGCTTATTTACTAAATTAAAGCATTTATAATAAACCGGAAAATAAAAATTATTTTCTTAAATTATAAGATAAAGTTTTTTAATATGCTAGCTGAGACCCTATAAAGTTTATCTCTTTTATTAATTTTTTTTTTATATTATAGAGCTCCACGAGGCATGTAGTAATACCTATAAAAATATATATATTAATAGTTTTATTAATAATACTACACTTCTTATATATAGTTTTTTAATAGAAGTTAATTACTATATTCTTAAGTATATTTATAATTATTACGTTAGCTGGGTGGCCTACTACAGAGTAGTTTTTATACTAGAAAAGTATAAACTTATATACTTATTATAAAACCTAAAATGTTTTAATATAGTAGCTTTTGTAAACATTAACGGCACTAAGAAAGAGCTTTTAAAAAAGATTTAAGTTCTTAGTATATAGCTTAACCTAGCCCTCTATTAAGATATACACGTCTATAAAACTTTTTAAAAAATAAAAAGATAGTAGTAAGCTCTTTATTAACTTACTATATTAATATAAAAAACTATTTTTTTATAAGTAAGATAGATTTATAATGCTGTAATACTTTTAGCACTTATTTTTAATACCTTAATCTAATACTAGTCTAGCTAAAATAAGTCTAGAAAGATTAATAGCTATCTAAACTAACTCTATAATTCTAAATAAGATACTTATAAATAATTACTAGAGTATACTAAGCTATACTAATAATAGTACTTAAAATAAAAATCTTTATCTTTCTGCTATAGGTTATTCTTAATATAAAGATTACTAGCTATAAATACTATATAAAGGTTTTAGATATAAAATAAAAAATCACGCGGATATGTATAAAGATCTAAAATAGAATTTAAAAATAGTAAAGCCTTATCTACCTATATATAATAGGGGAAAAGTGTATAGATTAGGCTCTAAAATAGTTTACAAATATATAAAAACCTATTAAAAGCTAGAAATAAACAGGAACGGATATAGAAAATATATTAATTAAACTATAAACTACTATAACACGTAAATAGTAGTAAGAATAGATTACTTAAAAATATAACTAGGGCTTAGTATATTAATAGGTTCTGAAAAAAAAAGTTCTTAAAACCTATATAGCCTTCCGTAAGACAGAAAGTTTAATTCTTATCTAAATTTATATAAAACGAATTAGACTTATAGTGTTTCTTATAAAAGTTTAGCTAAAAAAATTTCATACAGCCACATGCATCTGTAGTTATAGATAGGAAATAGTAAAATATATTATTCTCTATTATCTTTAGTTTATAGATACAAGAACAGCTTTATAAGATATAAAATCTAGTAAAATTAATTTCTAGTATCTTATAGAGCTAGTAGAGGGTGTAGTTAAACTCTTATAATAGCTTATATAAACAGATATCCTATTATAGTTCTTTTTAGCTATATAACTATTTTATAAAGTATAGAATAGATAGAAAAGTATTTATAGTAGGTAAATAAAGCGTTATAGCTAGAGTTATAGACTCTTTTTATTTTATAAAAGATACTATAAGTAGCAAGAAAATAGGTTATATATAGTAAATAAAAGAAATAGAAATTGTTTTCTTAAAAGTAGAGGCTATATACCTTATAATAGATTTTCCTTTATATAATTAAGTTTATAGAAGGTCTGTATAGTATACCACTACCTAAATCAGCATAAAAATAATAATAATAATAAGATAACTTTTTTTATTCTATTATTATTCTAATTAATACTAGAGCTACTAGTATAAGTTATATTAATAAATTTTTAGCTTATACTTAAAAACTTTATTTTTTGCTTTTTCTAAATATTTTTTATTTTACTAGTTTTAATAATAAATACTTTATTATTAGTTATATTTTATATACTATTAGCATAACCCTCTATTACCTAAATTACGTTAAAGATATCTGTCTTTTTAAAGTAACTATTAAAAATCATAAACTAATTTTTAGTAAACTATAAATAAAAAAGTATAAAGTTAACTTTAACTATAACTTATAAAAGTTATTTTTTAATACTTTTTATTACTAGACTTATTATTTGTGCTTATTTTAATTTCTAATTTACTTAAAAGAATATACTACCTACTTAAAAGACTTTATAGTGAACTTTTTTCTAAAAGGCTTTTACCTTAATACTATTTATATATAGTATACTTAAATTTATTCTTTAAAGTTATTACTAACTATTTAATTCTAATATAACTACTAGTTAACTAAATTAAACTATTAGTTATAAAAATTAAATACTTACCTAGAAACCTTTTTAGTAAACTATTTTTTAAAAAAAAATTATTTAGAGTTTAAACTTGTATTTAAACACGCACCTAAATTTAATACTAAATTAAATAAAAACTTTATAAAGAAGCTTTTCTTTTAAAGTCTTAAAAACTTTTTAGTAAAAACTTTATTAAAAGAGCTTTATAAGGAACCTAAACTAAGTATAAATATTTACTTAATTAAAGCAGCCCCCTTTATACATATAGCCTGAAAACATAAACACGAAATCTTTACTATTTTAATAGCTAATATTAATAAAGCTTTAGTTCTAAAAACTTATACAGATTTAGCTACTAAGGTTCTAGAAGATTATAATAATATTTTTAAACCATTTTTACACAAGAAAGCTAATAAACTACTTAGATATTATTTATATAACTATAAAATTATCTTTAAAAAAAGAAGCAACCTAGATTTAAACTTTTCTATTAAATATTCTAAAATAAATTAAAAGTTTTTAGAAAGTATTTTAATAATTATTTTGCTAAAGAATTTATTAAGGTAAGTATATTTTTTATAGCTGTACTAGTTATTTTTATAAAGAAACCTAATAAAAGTCTTTACTTTTATATAAACTACTAAGCTCTAAATACTATTACTATTAAAAACTATTATTTTATTTTATTAATTTAAGAAATCTTGTTTTACTTTAATAAAGTAAAATATTTTATAAAGTTAAATATTATTTTAGCCTTTAACTACTTTTATGTAGTAAAAGAAGATAAATAATTAACTACTTTCTAAACTTAATATAGCTTATTTAAATATTTTATTATACTCTTTAAACTAGCTAACGTACTAAGTATATTCTAATACTATATAAATAATATTTTTTAACTATTTTTTAATGTATTTTATATAGTTTATTTTAATAATATTTTAATCTATAGCAACTCTCTACGTGAATATAGATAATATATAAAATAGATTTTAAAAGCTTTAAAGAAAGCTAGCCTCTAACTTAATATTAATAAATATAAGTTTTATTAAAAATAAGTTACCTATTTTAGGTACGTGATTTTAATAAAAGAAATTAGTATAAATCTAAATAAAATAAAGAATATTCTTAACTAGAATTTTTTTAGAAATATAAAAAACATAAGAACATTTCTAGAGTTTACTAATTTCTATTAATAATTTATTAATAATTTTTTCTATATTACGTTTCTACTTATAACTTTAACTAAAAAGAATATTTAATTTAAATTTAATAACGTCTACTAAATAGTATTTAAATTTTTAAAATATATATTTATAACTACTCTAATTTTTAATACTTTAATCTAAAGTTACTAATTATTATAAAAGCTAATTTTTTAAACTACATGACTACTAGAGTACTTTCTTAAAAAAAATTAAGCAAACTAAAACTTATTACTTACTTTTTAAAGAGGTTAAACTTTATTAAAAGTAACTATAAAATTTATAATAAAAAACTATTAGCTATTATATACTGTTTTAAATAATAGAGACTTAAGCTAGAAAATACTATTTTTTTAATCTAAGTATTAAATAACTATAAAAATTTATGGTACTTTACTACTATAAAATAGCTAAACTACTAGTAAGCTTATTAAATTAAATACTTATTTTAATTTAACTTTATAATCACGTACTAGTTTAATAAGTAGGATAAGAAATTAAATAATTTTACTTACTATATATAAAACACTTTAGCTTAGAAAAAGGTTTATAGAACTTAATAACAAATACTTTTTTACTTTAAACTATTTAATAAAATACTAGAATTAAACTTAACTAAAATAAATAGGTTTATTTAACAGATTATTAATAATAAGTATTTTAATAATAAGTTTATTTAGAAAATTCTGTTACTAAAATAGAATAAAATTCAACACTTTAAAAAGCTTTTTTAAGTAAATATAAAGACTAAAAAAGTTAATTATACTATTATAATTAATTAGTAATACTAAATAATAATAAACTTAAAATTAAGATTTTTTAAATTATATATAATTTTCTTGTTAACAGCTATTTTAGTTATAAAAAGACTTTTAAAATTCTATAATATAAATACTACTAGTTCTAAATATTTAAGATAATATGTTAATACTTTTTTACTACTATACTTATTAAAGATTTAAGGTCTTTTATAAAAAGTATTATAACCTTTTAAAGCCTTTATCTATTCTTAAGAAAAAGTAAAAGAATATTTTTATAAACTTTATTACTAATTTCCTAAAATCTAAAGGCTATACTAATATTATACTTATAGTAGACTACTTTATAAAATACTAATAACTAATTTCTTATATTAATATAACTACTGTAGATATAGCCTGCTTTTTTTTATTAATATATATAAATAAACTATAGCCTTTTAGAAATAATTATATTAGACTAAAGAATATAATTTATTTCTACTTTTTATAATAAACTTTGTAAATAATTATAAATTAAACTCTAACTATCTCTTATATACTACCTAGAAATTAATAGCTGAATAGAAAGAGTTAATAGTATAATAAAATAAGTTCTATATATATATATAAACTATTAATAAAATAACTAAGTAAACTAGCTCTTTTTAGTATAGTTTAAAGCTAATAAAACTATATCTAAATTTATAAAGATTTTATTATTTTTAGCCAACACAGGTTAATACTCTTAAATGGATTTTAAACTTTTTATAAGAATTTAAAAACGGCTTTACTAGGTGTTACAAGCCTTAGAAACTAACTATATAGTAAAGAAAATAGCTAATATTTAATAGCTAGTTTAAGAAAAGATAATTTAGGTCTAGGCCTTTTAAAAAAATATATAAATTAGAAATAATTATTTGTACTTAACTACTAGATAAGAGATATAATGTATTTGATAAGTAAGTAAGTTAGATAAGTAAATAGATTACCTTAAAACTCACTAAAAAATCAAGAATTTGCACTTATATATCTTAATAACTATATAATGATAAATTCTAAAAATGTAATAGGTAACTTGGAGTGTTTTAAAATAGATACCATTAAATTTTTAGCTATAATAAATTAATAGTTATTGAGATAGTAGAATTTCGGCCCCTAATTTCACTTTTTCTTAAATATCTTAATAACTATTAATTGCTAGCTCTTAAAAATTTAATGGTATTTATTTCGAAGCACTCCAAGTTACCTGTTATATTTTTAGAATTTATCATTATATAGTTATTAAGATATTTAAGTGCAAATTTTTGATTTTTTAGTAAATTTTAAGGTAACCCGCTTGCTTATCTAACTCACTCACTTATCAAATACGTTAGTTTAGCTTAATATATAAAATATTAAAACTAAATAACTATTTAAAAAGCTAGACTTAAAGGCCTTAGAGAAATACTATATCTCTTAAGTAGTTTTCTTATATATATACTAATTTAAATTTTCAGAATTTTTAAGTATATACTTAGTTTTTTATATATTTTTACTTTAGCTAGTTACACTTAAATTTAAATACCTTTTAAGTTAATAAAACCTACTATTAAAATTCATTAAAATTAATAGTAATACTAAATACTATATTAAGTAAATTAAGAAGCTGTATTTTAATTATAAACGAAAATACTATAAATACTTTATTAAATAAACTAAGTATAATAACCTAATATAGTAACCTATAAGTAATCTTTAATATATAACTATTATAAAAGAATTTTACTTCTAGAATTTAAACTAATTTACTATCTAAAATTTAACATAAACACTTATTGTAAGAGCTTAGATTTAAAAGAAAAATACTATTATAGTAATTATTTATAATATCTTAGAAAAGCCTTTTTAGAAAGTCTTTTTTATAAGTTTTTTTATTATATTATATATTTATATATTAGTCTTGCGCTAGTACATAAGCTTTTATCTAAACACTTTATTTATAATCTATTTTATTTCTTTGTTTTTATATCACGTTTTGAATTATTACTTAGTACTATATATAGTAATTAATTAATACTTTTTTTTAAGTTCTTAACTTTTTGTATGTAGTACTTTTATAATAACTAGTTAACTATAAATTATAACTACTATAAAACATAAAAATTTCTTAATTTTTAATATATTATTATTTAAACTAGTATTTCTAAATATACTACTAGTAATAAATGTAAATATAAAGTTAAACTAATTAAAGTATAAAGTTAAAATAATTTAAAAACTATAATAGTTTAAATATTAATAAAAATATCTAATAAAATAAAAAAGCTATAAACAAAAAAATTTTTAAAAACTTATTAAAACCTTAAAGTAATATTATAAAATAAATAGCTAATTTTAGTTAAAGAATTTACTAACACTAAAGTTTTTTTTTTAAAAAAAAAACTTATATAGTTTTTTAGTTACAAAAAATATTTAAAGAAAAATTAGTAAAAGTAGTAAATAAAAATATTATAGCCTATAATAGTTTAAAAAAAAAATTTAAGTTTTGTATTATTTTAATTAAAGTAAGTTTATAAGTAAATAACTTATATTTATAATAATTTACTTAAGTTAGTTATTTATAAAAGTATTTTAAGTAAAAATAAGTTTTAAGCTACTTTTATAAGTAATACATTTTAGTAAGAAATTTATTAAATTCTTAAATAAAAACTATTAAATTATACTTTTAAAAGTACTTAATATACTTAAAATAATAACTAAATAATAAATTTATAAAATAATAATAAAAAATTTACATAAACAATATAAAGTTAGTAAAAAAAATCATAATTTTAAATTAATTTTATAAAATAATAATTATAAATAGTTAATAACTTAATTTAAGTATTATTAAAAGTAAAAAAAAAAAAAAAAAAATTAAAGTACTTATAATATTACATTAAGAACAAACTTTTTTATACTTAAAATTTAAAATAAAAAAAAGTAAGTATTATAAATAGTAATAAATAAAAAGCTATTACTAATAGTAATAACTAAAATATAGTAAATAACTTAAAAAATAATTACTAGCTACTAGCTAAAAATTATACTAAAAAAAAAAAAATTTAAGTAATAAAAAAAAATTTTTAAAGTAGTAAATATAAAAAAAAGCTAATAGTAAAAAAATATATAATATTTTATATATAAAGTTATAAAAGTAATACCAGTAATTAAGTTTAATAAAAACTAAGTATATAATAAATTATAGGTAAAAAATTTACTATTTAAAAACGCTTTTTTTTTTAAATTTATATAGTTAGTATTTTATACTTATTTTTACTTTATTTCTAATATTTTTAAAATAAGTAATATAATAAATTAGTTAAACTATTACTTATTATATTTTTATATTATTAAAATAATTTATATTAGTATACTTATATAGTACGTATAAGTATTAAATTTTTTAATATAATATAATTAAATATACTTACTATTATAAAAAAACCTATACCTTATTTTTATAGTATATAGTTAAGTTTATATAATAACTTATAATACTATTAAAGTAATTACATGCTTAAAAATTTTAAAAAAGCTAGAAATAAGTACATAACTTTATAAAAAATAATATATAAATATAGTAAAAATAGTAAAAATAGTAAATAAAGTAAGATAAGTATTTAAATACTTTTTTATATATAAAGAAACCAAAGTATTAGTATAACACAACTTAATAATAGTATTTTTTTATTAATATAGTATAAACGTTATTTTTTAAATTTTTTTTTTCTTATATATATAATTTTTTTTTTTTTACTTAAAAAAGTATTAGTTTATATAAACCTATTAAAAAACTAAATTAAGTAGTAAATAAAAATAATAATTACTTTAATATTATATATAATTTTTTTAAAAAAATTTTAAAAGTTTTAAAGCTATTATTTACTTATAGTTTTTAATAAATATACTAATTTTTTTATAATTTTATATAATTTTAATTATATTAAAATTATATACTACTATTTATTAATATATATTACTAAAATACTAAACTAATATTTTTATAACTTTTATTATTAACTTTAAATAAAAAATTAAAAAACTATATTATTATAAACATATTACAAAATATTAATATTAATTAAAATATTTATAATATTTTAATTTTATATTTATATATATTACAGTTAACATAAACTTATAAATAATTATAAGTAATTATAAGTAATAAAGTACTAACGTTTTTTATAAGCAAGTGGGCTATATAAGTGAGTAGGCCACTTTTACTAAGAATTACCTTTTCTTTAATAACTTTACGAAAACTTAATATTATTTAGCCAAAATTTAAAATTGGCTTTTTAGATATTAGATACACCTGGTGTTAAATTTACATTCTAATAGTCTTACGTAATTATGAGTTATTAAGCTTAGAATTTACACTACTTTAAAATAATGTTTAGCTATTTATATTTATAATATTACTTAATAATAAATTATAAAAACTTAAATACAAGGTATTAGCACCTAAATCTATAATATATTAGAATTTTAAAGCTATATTATTAGTAGTTTTTAAGATATTAAAAAGTGGGGGCAAAATTTCCCCTTACTTAAAGATCTTAAAAACCTACTTATTTTATTACTATAAAAGCATAATATAGTCTAAATTATATATAAAATAGCTTAAGTTTAATATCTATAGTTTCTTATTTAATAGTTATTAAAATATTAATAGCTAAAAACTAAATTTTTAAAAGGTAAATTCTAAGCTTAATAATTTATGATTACGTAAGACTATTAGAATGCAAATTTAACACCAGGTGCATCTAATATCTAAAAAGCCAATTTTAAATTTTGGCTAAATAATATTAAGTTTTCGTAAAGTTATTAAAGAAAAGGTAATTCTTGGCAAAAGTGGTTCACTCGCTTGTATGGTTCACTCGCTTGTGAAAAACGTTATATTAAAACTACTTTAGTATAAAAAAAAGGTAAAAAAAAAGTTGTTGTGCCGACTTGTCCAAGGCTTTGCGCCATTGGCCCGAGCTTACGTTTTCCCGTTTTCGGCTACATGATACGTATTATTCAGCCCCACACCGGTTTTTGATATAAGAACCCTCGGCCTTCCCCCCTTCAATTCTCGACCCCGTCCTTGCTGCCATCACTTCTTCCCTCCCCCTCCTGTCCTTTCTACAGTAATCCCTATGAAGAAGAAAGGATGAGCTTCCACCATTACTAGATCGCAGTGATTTCGCCGTGGTGATTGACTAACTACTATTGGCAAGCCATCCGAAGGCGCAGACCGGTAATGCTCCTAGAAAACAAATACGATAGCCGCTTTGCCTAATGTGATGCAAGCCTTCAGCCTTGTCGCACCGAACGTTTCTCAAAGCAGACTGCGATCATATCGACGTCAAGTATCAACGCTCACGTTTTAGCGTGTCTTTGGTACTGCTAAACGTAGACACCAAGTTCTCTCATAAATATGGTATAACGGAAAGCGAAAGGAAAGCAAGGCCAACGAAGTCTCGCAGATAAAAGATAGATGACTTGCGCTATCTCAATGTCAAGTTGTTAAAAGCGCAAATAGTATCTGCGACACCACAGAATCTCGCAAATGTAAGCAGATTCGGCAATGTGACAAGGAATGCTTAACGACTGTGCATTAGAAGACTCGGGCTTTCTACAACCACTCTCTTCATGATTAGAAACTCAAAGATACTGACCACGGACGACTAGAATCAATAAACCTAGCTAACAACTTATAACCTCTCCTCCACATCATCGTACCCTCTCCAAATACTTTGCTCTGCTACGCCTCAAATCATCGGCTGATCAGACATATACTTCCACATCAAATCCGTAAAATTCCCCCACTGATCCATCAGCCTCGCGGCGGGACTCACGAAATCATCTGGCATATTCTTCATACAGCCAAAAAACCCATACTCTACCACAAAATCAACCCCATCCATCCAGTTACACATGTCGCGCGTAAACGCATGCACCTGCTCGTAGTCCCTGCTAATACTCGCAATCTCCGACACGATGATTTTGAGGCCTGGGAACTTGTCGTGCATGTTAGAAATGTATTGCTTGCACTCGTCGCTGGACGTGCCGTACCAGTGGAGGCCGAGGTAGTCGGGTAGAGCGTCTTGAATCAGGGACATAAAGTCGGATATCCATTGTTGGCCAGCCGGGTCGGAGGCGCAGGAGGGGGAGACGAGTTGCTTCTTGCGTTCATTGCGGAGGGCAGGGACGACCTACAGCACCGTTAACACTCCTCACCTCAAACTCTCATCCACTAACCAACATACCTGGTTGCGCCAGTAATCAGCCGCCTTCTGTGGACTGATGCCATTCCTCTCCGGCTCATTGAAGAAATGGACGATTGGCTGGTCGGACTGCAGGATGAGCTGCCACTCATTGCCGTTGAGCTCGCGCTCGAGGTGGATCATGGGACGGAAAGGAGCACGGCCTTTGAGCTCGGGTGGAACCCAGGAGTTCCAGTTAGAGACCGAGGAGATGGGTCCGTCGAACTTGACGATGTCCATTTGTTGGGGTCTGTCTTGGGTGTTGGTATAGTCCCAGAGGAGGCAACGCTTCTTAATGGCCATTGTGAAGGTAATGTAGATGGGAATTGAAATGAGTTACGGTTCGTGGAAGGATGTAGAAATAGGAAGATAGTTCTTGGGAATTGTGTGTGTTCTGCAAATTATGAGGAGATATCCTGTTATATGCATTGCCAACGGACTTGTCCGAAGTGAGGCGGCGAAGTACCTGAGTACCTGAGGCCATGGCCCGCAGGCGCAGACCCACAGGGCTGAAGCATCGCTTCGAGCTATACCGCCATCTCGAAGGCTCGCATCGGCTCTGCAACAGAGTCGAGCATCAACGGAGTGTGCGACACGGCATTCCGGGGGCGTAAGTCAAGTAACATCAATTACATGACAAGGTGAAGGGCTGACTGTGAAAACATCACGCGATTCAAAAATCTAAGACTGTTCCAAAACTGCACCTTGAGAGGGGCCGGCGCAGGTCTACGCAGCTGTCAGCTATGCGCCATGAAAAAGGCGCGAGCAATGTTTCTGCTTATGGCATCTGGGACTCGGTCTAGAAGGCTGGGGTACATCCAAAGTCAGGCACGGTATGAAGTTAGTGCTAGACCCAGCGTCAAGAGCAACGGCTTTGTCCGTGAGGCAGCACTAGGAACTCCACAGCTGTAGCATTTTCCTCTGGCGGTCGTGATCACGTTTGCGCACGACCCGGCAGGACCATGCTGAGGTGTGCGCAGCATCGCGAAATGTGAACCACGTTCTGACCATGTCTCCTAAGCGAACAACTTTATTGTAGTAACTCTAAGTACACGTTCATTATCTGTTTCAGGTATGCAAGGTGCGATGAGAAACCTATCTCAGTAGTTCGATCGCCCTATTGCAACCTAGTAGCTGGGGCATTGGTGGGAATCGGTCCGAATCGACCGCTCAGATTACTTACACCGCCCTTATCAGGAACAAGACACCGAGCTGCAGTTCAGCTGAACAATCATCCAAAACGCCTCGCGCCCGTGGATCACGTGTATGGGGCTGCGCCGAGACTTGCTAGATAGTTGGAGTAGAATAGCGGATATGCTCACGACGCAGTATCAGCGTACTACGTGTTGGCATTGTTTCGGTAAAATGTAGCTTGGTACATGTGTCGATCCCATGAAAAAGATAAAGGTCGCTATTGTAGCAAGGTCTGCCTGAAGGCGTTAGCATGATAAGATCGATTGCAAGGCGGTAGAACGGCCTTATAGCGGGAAACTCAGGTGTTGTACGTCGTGAGATTGTCTTGTGCATTTTTGATTTAATGTATGTCTCGCACTCTTTAAGCATTGGAGCCCTTTCAGTGTCTGTCAGCACTGCTCTAATAATATTGTCTGGAAGATGGTCGATAGCCTCCTTGCTGGCATGGGCAAATAATCGATGAAATTCAAGATGAGAAGCGCCAATAGGGCGTCTGTCCATGCGAGAAGGCTTTTATGGACGAGCTCGAAGTTGTTTTGAAGCGAAGACTGTAGCAGGGTTTTGGTTCTTGTCTTCTTGATTGGCAAGCAGCCAGTGTCCTCCATCGAATTTGAGATGGCATATAATGTCCCCTGTCAGTCTATTGTAGAGGTAGTCTCGTCCTGAATTGAGGTGGATGTTGTTTATCCTAGCACGAGAAAGACTGACAACGTTTGTAAAGTAACTAGGGACATAGGCAACGTCAGAGAGTTGTATGGCACCGACTCCTGTTGGTGTATTTACTTGGAGGGTTACATTGCCAAAAGCTTCGATTTTGAGAGTGTCTCCTCCTGCTATAATAGCATTATCTGGAGTGGCTGGATAAGCCTATTTCTAGTTCGCTTTTGAATTGCAGACGTGAGCGTTCGATGCAGAGTCGAGCAACCAGCGATTCTCAAGGTAGGAGATCGATTCATTGACCCTTGCTGTTGAAAAGGTGGCAATGATTGGAGTGTCTTGAAACGGTCTTGCTATCGGTTGAGCTTTGTCTTCAGAGGTGGTCGTTGAGACGCTCTCTTCCACAGATGTCGGTGAGCCGCTTGGTTTGCTTGCATTAGATTGCTTCTTTGCCTCCATTGCCTCCCATTGCTTCAGCATAGTGTCGATTCGGCTTCGAAGAGATGGATTTTGGGCAAGTTGTCGTTTGATGTCTGCTTCAATTGTCGGGTCTGGTTTCCAGTTGCGAGGTCGCCAGTGTTTTGGATTGATGTAAAAGTAAGAGGTGTACCAATGGAACTTGCCACATAAGCATGGCTTGCTCGGTCTGCTCTTATTGTTTGGTGACGATGATGGATTTCCTTTCAAAGTGGCAAAGCTTGCTGCAGCAGCGGCGGCTACTGCTGGATCTGGCTTCATGCGTTGGTAATAATTCTGAAAATCAGAGATAAGTTCGTTGATCTCAGGTATGTCCTCTCCTTTGGATTCTTTGCGAAGTAGGTCGAAGGTTGCAGCAGCTGCGTAATCAGGAGCAATTTGTTTGATGGCTAGGAGAAAATCTTCCTGAGCACGATTTCCCTGCACATCTGGAATTTTAAGCTTCTTGGCGATGGCGACAATGTTTCGCCAGTCCTCAATCCAGCGTTCGATATTTTGATTGCGCTTGTAAATCTTGACATTTTGATATTTGGCCTCACATTCTCGGGCGCGCGTTGCTGCTGTAGGAGCGATTTGCTCTTTAAGTGCGATGAGTCGTTCATGTGCTGAGAGTTTGCCTTCGATCAATGGAATATGGTGCTTTGCGATAGTACGACCAATCTCCATTGCTAAGTTTGCCAGAGCCTTCTTCTTGGCGCGATAGTCGGCTAGTTCGTCTTTGTAGGTGTCCATTAAAGCCCTGTACGTGGCTTGTTGGCCAGCGTTAAGCTGAGACACCGTAGTTGCTCCCTGTGAGACATCGGCAGCAGTCGGCTTGGCAGGTTCTTGAAGAGCTGGGATTTTGTCCTTCTCGATGTCGGGATTGCAGTACTGCCAAACATCAGCTTGTTGAGCGGTGTCTTGACGAAGGAAAATCCAGGGTATCCAGTCAGCAGGTTTGTCAAGGACGACAGTAACCTTCTGGGTCGTGTAGTCGATTTCAGAGTCCATTTTGTGTTGATTGGTGAAGTAAAAAGATAGAGCTTGGTACTTTACGAGGGTCTGCTTAGTGCTTTGCGAGAGTCTGCTTGTTGATGTAGAAAGACGTCTGAGGGCCTTATGCCGAATGGAAGCTTTTAGATAAGCTAAATTGGATGGATTTGATGCACCGCATGTGCAAATGAACCGTCGAATTGAGACAAAATCGATTGATTGATTGATCGGAGTTGAATTGACGATTTTGTGTGGTTACTGTAGTGACAAATAAGCCTAGTAGCAACCCGGGCTTATAACTGTCACCGAGCAACCTTCGAGGGACGCAAGAAGATGGAGAGAACTCTATTGATTGACAACTGAGTAGAGCTATCCTATATATAAATAATGAGTGGAATGTACTAGAAGGAGGATTTGTAAGCATTGTAACGATCGACAGTGGGGTCGACAAAAAAGGGGAATCAGTGGCGTTGCTCGGTTACACAAGGTACACTCAAACAGGTAACTACCAGAGCTCATGACTGGGCGAAACCCCCGCCTCATAAATAGTGTCATCATGGGATGGCATCGATGATTCATTACTTAAATTGATAGCATCATGTCGATGGCTTGAAGTGCCGGGATATACGACGTCTGAAATATACCTGTCATCGAGTATCGAATACTGGGGTGGAGGTACTTGGTTAAGGCACTGAATCTCCTTGGTTCTTAACAGTGTGTTAAATGGATGGATCGGCCAGCCAATCCAAATCCATTAGGTGGCTTGGATGGCTTTTGGATAATCGCTGGATCTAAGCCAAATTGGTCTTTGAGGCTGAAGCCACCGAACTATATTTGATTTCTTGAAGAGCGTGATTGCGGCTAGTTACATTGCTAGATCGCTCGCCATCATGTCAACAATGCTAGCACGATCCCAGGAGTATAGACATTGCGCGGCTTAGATTGTATCTTGCTCAAGATGATTACGACGCTTCGTAACCATAAGTCCCATATGGCTGAAGACTCGTTTAAGTTCATCACTCATTGCTGGGATAGATAGCATGTCAAACGCCATCTGCGCAAGATGAGGATATTCCTTTAAGCTAATTATACGCCACCATTAAATTAGGCAGTCGTCAACATCAATGATTACTTAATCACAGAACTGCTTGAACTCATCT
Organism: Zopfia rhizophila CBS 207.26; assembly: GCA_010093925.1. NCBI lineage: Eukaryota > Fungi > Ascomycota > Dothideomycetes > Zopfiaceae > Zopfia > Zopfia rhizophila. The sequence continues at coordinate 1,016,557 of ML994636.1, forward strand.
TGAGAAGTAGCCTTACGGGCATCTGAGTGGACCTTATCAAGATGTTGCTGACAATAAGTAACAATCTTATTCGGCTCACGTTGCTCCTTCTGTGGTGAGATAGCTTCAGATACAACTTACTTCTTATACTAAAGCCTATATAATGACTTAACGGACTTCTTGCCTGATAAAACCTAAGACTTCTTATGAGCCTATTTCTGCTTAATAAAGTGTTAAGTGTAACTCAGATAAAGTACTATAGCCGTAAGATATGTAGGAGAATTGTTAAGTTTAGTGTAATATTCTTCTACCTTATTAAGCATAAGTTTAATCTAGGTTTTAAAATACTATTAATTTTTAGTAGTCACTACTGGCGCGTCCTTATAACTATTATATACTTTAGTAAAGTGCTTAATAATATACTTAAAATCTAGTATAATATTAAAGAGTCTATAAGTCTTGTTATTACCTGAGTAGTTTTAAAGGTTTATAGTAGTTTTTTAGTATAGCTTAAAAAACCTCATATACTAAGTAAAAATAGCCTAGTCTTTTTTAGATAGTATATTCTATATAATTACGTTATAAACCGTATTAGAGTTATTATTATATTTCTTAGTTTTTTTCTTTAAAGTAGTTTTATGCTTATTTTAAATAAACTTATTAAATAGTGTGTATAAAAGAAGTAGTGTTTTAATCTTATTATAAATACTATTCTAGTAAGTATTATTACTTTTATAAAGTTTATAAGTCTTTATTATATACTACTTATCTTTATTAACTATTTACTTAAAATATTATTATTATTTATTATACCAGCAGTTCCTTCGCGATGGACTTAAATAAGTTTAGATAATTAAGTTATAAGCTTTATTAACTAGTTCTATTTTTTTTTAGTGCTTTAATTTATCTTATAGGTTTACTAGAACTACATTTTTAAATTTAAAAAATCTCTTATTAAATCTAAATAAGAAGTAGTGTGTAATTAGATTAATAATATAACTAATATAATAAAAATATTATTTCTTAAATTTAAAGCTAAATCTTACTCTAATTACTTTTATTACTGTGTTATTATTTAAGGTATTATTTAACATAAAGAATCCTAGCTTACTTATAATGTTAAAGTTCTTAATAATTATAATAACTTAGTTTATAATATTAATACTATAGTAGGACTTACTTTACTCTAGTAATAATAAAAGAATTAACTATATTTTAAAATTAGCATCTAGAAAGTAAGCCGTGATTCCATTTAGTAAGAGATAATTACTAGAAGTCTATAAATTAAAAATAATATAAATCTTACTAATAATATTATACAAAATATTTTTATAATAGTCTTATAAATTTAATAACTTTATATAATTTAGTTATATATAGTTTAACCACATAACAAGGCAACACCTGCACGTGGTAAGAAATAAATAATAAAGTTATAAAAGACCTATAACAGGGGGTTAATATAGCAGTAAATAAATACTTATAAAATAAATTAAAGCTAAATTCTGTTAAGCTAGAATGTAGATAGTAAGCTTTTTATTTTATAACCTCAAATATTATTAAAGCGTGGATATGGTATAAGTATGTTAATAATATTATACTTATATAACAACAGCACTTTCCTAGTATAATAGTAGTATTATACTTATATTTTAAAAGATATTATATATAGTAATATTTATTTAGGCGTCTTATATTATTATAATTATCTCTTTTTTCTTTAGATAACTGTCTCTAGCTATTAGTGTAAAAAAAATTTCCATATATAAAAAAAATAAATAAATAATATAAATAAACAAAACAACATTATTAATAGTGAAGGTAAGTAGAATAGTGATGGTAAATATTATTATTACTAAAAGAATATATCTTATAATAAAAGCTTACCCGTCTCCTAATTTTAAGACCTTAAATATAATATTTTTTAAAACCTAATCTTCTTATTAGCGTTTAACCAGCGTTCACTTGGCGTTAATATAATTTCTAATATATAAAATATAATTAAGAACCTAGTATATACTAGTGTTATTATTTTATTTTAGTGTTATTAATTTATTTAGTTTTAATTTCTACTCACTTAACGCGCTGGCCCAGCTGTTAAATTTAAACAAAAAATCTATTTTTAATACTTAAAGAGAATTAATTAAACTACCTTTCTATATATTCTTAAGGAGAGTAAAATAAAGTATAAATACTACGTAAAATAATATAAGCCCTATAATAAGGTATAGTTCCTATTATATTCTCTCATCACTTCAGTGTTATTCCTTTAGGTGTTTGTTAATAATAATATTAATAGATTCCTATTAAATTCTACTTAGAAGTTAATTACCTTTTTACTTAGTATAAAAGGCTAAAGACTAAGCAGAATAAGAATCTCTTTATTTAACTAAATAATATTTTAATAATAGCGTGTTGCTTCTATGTTAAGTGCGTGAAAATAGTAATTAACTAAAAAACTAAACAGAAATTTTAAAAGAAACCTAAAGGTAATAATATTTAGTTAGTATAGTTAAATACGTTAAAGAGAATTACCTCTTCTATTAAAAGCCTTCTTAATATTAAGTAATATTAAGTAAGACTTTCTTTTTAAGTAGTGTTTAGATATTATTTTAATAGTATTTAAATTAGTCTTCCCCCTCTTAGTGATAGCAATGCGGTAAGTAAGGAGATAAAAAAAAAGAAAAAAAAGAAAGAAAAGAAAATAATAATAATAATAAGGGTTTAGAACTTAGTACTTGTATTATCTATAAGATAATAACTAGATATAAGCGGAGTACTAGCAGTGTACTAAAAGACTTTACTAGTAAAATATCTAAGGCTACTAATAAGTAAAAAACTGCTTATAATAAGAGCCTAAAGTTATAAGAAAAAAGCTAGAGTAATAATAGTAGAATAATAAAATAACTTTATATTTATAATAATATTATAATAGTTAAGCGCTGTCTCTTCCATCTAATTTTAATAAAAAAAATAAAGGTTTATACTTTAATCCTTTGCTTTTTTTTTAGTAAGGTGACTTTTTACTTACTTTTAAAGTCTTAAATAAAATCTTAATTAATATCTTATTTTAATACCTACTTATTATACTATATAGACTAGCCTTTCTATTTGATAAGATATTTTAGAGTATTCTTATCTTTTTTCTTTGCTAATAGTACTTTAATAATATATTAACTTTTTTTTTTCTTATTTTTTAGTTCTAAAGGCCCCGGCATAAGCTCTTTTTCTCCCAAACAAGGAGTATAAAGTCTAAGTAAAGAGATATTAGAAATAGAATATATTTAAAAACTAAAGAGTAGAAGCAGGTAATACGCTTAAATTCTAATAAATTTAATAACTTAATATAGTCTTATAAAAAGAGGGGAAAGCTTTTTACTTAGGCAGTAAAATCTTAAATTCTTAGTAGAAAATAATACTAAGTTATTAATCTTAAAGAAATAAGGTTTACACTTCTTATTATAGTTTTACCTCTACTATTTAGTAGCGTTCTGCTAGTGTTGCACTATTAATTCTCTATTATAATATAAATATATAATTCTATTAACTGCTTTAGGTACTTAAATACTAAGTTTTAGCTTATAATTAAGACTTAAGTAAAACCTATAGCATATAAAGAATAAACTTATCCTAATTATAAGTTAATAGAAGTTATTATATGTAAACTCTATAAAAGAAAGGAGCTCAGCCTAATTACTTTATCTCTCTTTTATATAAAAACATAGGTATTATTCTAGAGTTTAATTCTACTATTTTATTTAACTATTAGTTTAAGGGTGAAAGGCGGTGCTTAGATGGTACTAGACTTTTACTATATAATAAAAATTAGCCTAGAAATAGCTAATAAAAATACTATCTTTATTAGAAACAACTCCTTACAGTAGTCTGAAGAATTAAATAATTTTATATATAAAAATATTAGCTAAATCTATAGTAGTAAGGTTTTTAGTTATAAGGATATATCTTACTATCTTAGTATAATAATCTATAACTACTAGAATTATATCGTAAATATAGGCTCCTCAACGGCTTAATAGTAACCCTATAATAAAATCTATTATTAACTATTTTTAAGGTCTCTCTAGTTAAGGGAGTAGTTATAGCTTTTTATATAAATAATATCTAAACGCCTTCATACATTCATATGTATTATAAGTATTAATATACTTCTTAATATCCTTCTTAATTCTAAGCTAGAAATACTTATATGTTAATAATTTAAGCGTTTTACTACGCCTAAAATACCCTACTAAAGAGTTATTATAATAAATTTAAAGAAGTTCTACTCTTAAAGTAGAATCTCTAGGGATATATAGTTATCTCTTATAATAAAGTAAACTAAACTAGTTAAACTTTTATAAAGTACTTTTTATATATTTATCTTATTATTAGGGCACTGCTTAAGTACTTTTATTGCGCTTCTAAATTACCTAAAAGTCTATTTTCTAAAGCTTTTAGATTATAGCAATAATTAACTTAAAAGGCTGCTTATATATATTCTCAGAAATAGCAACCTTTTTAGCCTATATCTAAGTAATATAATAGGGAATTACTACTTTTTCCTATAAATTAAGCTTAATCCTAATAGGATAAAGGTATACATTTGTTAAGTTAACTTTATAGAGAAGTTAATTAAAAGAGATATCCTCTATAGGATAGAGTATACCTACTTTTTATTAAGCTATTTTCTAGCTACTTTTTAGCTTCTTTTCTGTAGCTAATAGGGGTAAAAACTAGCTCTAGTTCTTTAGTTATAATTTCTTTTATAAACTAGGTAATATAAGGTTAGAGCTCTTATATATTACTTCGCTAGACTCTAATAGTCTTTATAATAGTCTATTAGCAGAGTTAGTCTTCCCTAGATAGTACTTAATCTCAAAATTATATAAGATAAATAGTATTATCTAGTGTGCTTATTTACTATTAAGGGCCTTAACATCTATAAAGCCTTTCAAATTATTATAATCTATAAGAATCTTAAGATAAGATAATAAGCTTTTAATATAGTAATACTAGTGTTTTATAGTATCTATAATTATACCTAGTTTAAGATTATAAATTATATAATATTATTCCACAGTATGTAGCTTCCGGGACCAGAAGGCAATAGAATACTAATTACTATTATTAAATTTCTAGAAGTAAATTCTAGTATAGCCTTAGTTAAAAGCATCCGTCTCTAGGCGTAAGAGAAAATTAGGCTTATAATATTAAAAAAAAAAAGCTATTAAGAATATAGTATAAAGTTTATGTTTTACTATCTCTACCTTTAGAGTCTACTTAAAATGTTCTGTCTTCTTTCCGTTTTAGGAGCTTTTTAAGAGGTCTGTAATAAAATAAGTAATTATAAAAAAGCGCTTAATAAAACGCCTATAGAAATTAGCAAACTCTAGAAAAACTTATATATTTTAAAAGGAGACTAGAGTAGTTTAGTTAATAACTATTTTAACCTACTAAGAATCTATCTTTACGCTGTTAGGATAAATAATAAACTCTAGGAATTTAACTTCATTAATAGTAAACATATACTTCTTAAGGTTAATAAAAAGTTTATACTATTATAAGCGTTTTAGTATTTATTAAATATAATCCCAATAATCCTCCCTATCTCTTAAAAAGATAAGGATATTATTAAGATAGACTATATAAAAGATATTAACTAGCCCTAATAGGGTATAGTTAATATAGCTTTAAAAAATAGTAGAAGTATTAGTAAGTCTAAATAATATTACTAATTACTTAAAGTAGTTATAGTATGTATAGAATGCCGTTTTCTACTTATCACCACATCAGATTCTAATACAGTAGTAGGTATTTTTAAGGTTTAGTTTAGTAAATTTAATTAAGCCCGCTAAATAATCTAGCGTTTTACTAATTAATAGTAAGATAAAATAGTTTTTTCTAGTAATCTTATTAAGGCCTCTATAATTAACACAAAGCTATAGGCTATTATTTTTCTTAGAAATAAAAAGAATTAATATACCTATTAGGCTAGTGCTATTCTATATTTAACTTTTTTATTTTATTTCTATTATATAATCGTAAAGGACCTTAAGCTTTTTAAGAAAAAAATTATATAATAGTTTAAAAAGCATAATAGCGCTTTTCTCTAATTTAATTATATAATTACCTTTATAGTATTCAGGCAGCGCCTTTATAGCGTTAGTAGAAATTAAATCTTTAAATCTTTAAAACTCTAAAGAGAGAGTAGAAGTTATTAATTTTTTATTTTTTATAATAACTATAGCTCTAATAAGCACAGCGTATATATACTTTTTATACTTAAAAAAATTAATAAACTATTTAGGCTTCTTAAGTTAAATTATTTATATACCAATTTTCCAGCACCATGCTTTTGTTTTGAAATTAATAATAATATATATCTTTTAAAGCCCCGGAAGCCTAAAGAGAACCTATAAAGCTATATTAATTATTTTATAAAAGATAGTAGTAACTTCCTAAGTTTACTTCTAATTATTCTTTATTTAAATTAGAATTTTATATGCATGTTAGCTGTACTCCTGTGTAGTATTTAATATATATAATATTAATAGTTTAGATTTAGAAATCTCTTTAAAGCCTTACTTTAAAGTAAACTTTTTATTAATAATGTTCACTTACACGCTGCTATTAAGAAGTATAGTAGTTACTATTTAAATAAATTAGTTAGTTTATACTTCTTCTTTTACCTAGATTAGTTTTTTCTTAATAATTGGTTTCTTATACTTAGGACTAGAGGTAAGCTTAGGTGCTACTAGTTTTCCAGTATTTAAATAATATTAACCCTTATAACAAGAGTATTCTTTTTAGCTATATTATATTATTTCTTTTTATAGTCTACTTCCTAGTATCCTTGCTTATGGCAGTAATAGTATTCTCTAAAATAGTAAGTAATATTAACTAAGTAAAGTAATATAATAGCAGTTATAGAATATAAAGTAGTCATTATCTAAGTTATCTAATTTCAAGGTGTATTTTATATGCGAGATGAAAGCTTAATAGTAGCTTTTTATAAATTATTCTCTAGTATAGCAGCACGTTTAACAAGCTCTTATTAAGTCTTTAGAAACTTAAAATAGTTTAAGAGAACTACATGAATTTCTAGCTAAAGCTTACTATATAAGTACATTACTAGATACTTCTGCTTATAAAATAGGTTAATTTAATTCTCTAGAGTAGCTAAACGTGCTGTAAATTTATTTACTAATTTATTTTCCTTCTAGATAGCTCTAGAGTATAGTAGAGTTATTTATAACTCTTAATTAATAAAGCTTTTAATCTAATCTAGGAGGAACTTTATTATATAGCTTTATATATATACTACTTTTTTATTTTCCCGCTCATGCTGTAGCCATAGCTGTTAGTATATTATCTTTAAATATTATAAAGTAAATATAATTCTTTAGTCTTTTAACTAGAACGCCTGTGGATCTAGCTGGAAGGTAATCTCTAAACAGGTTTAGAAATCTTAATATTCCCATATTCCTTTTTCTTTAAATATTAGGATTTTTTGATCTTAGGGCCGTGCTAGGGAATTAATATATAACTATTATTAATATAATATTTACGCGGCGGTTCTTTAATGTCGTTCTTTTTTTTAAAAGGGGTATATTATCTTTACTCTATTAAAAAAACAATTAATGGGATTAATTTAGCGTAAGAGAATAGTATCTATATATTATTATCTATAAGGCATTAGGTTTACTCTTCTATCTTATAATATAAACACTATTCTTCTTCTTATAAAGTGAGTTCTTTATATTGTCTTTTTAAGTTAATAATCCTTTCGCGAATAGAGGGAGTAGAAGTTAATTATTTAGATTATACTATTTCAGGCACTATTATAGTTCTGTTTATTAAAGTAGACTAGCTAGAATCCATTACTATACCTACGCTATAAAGATAGTAAGGGAGTATAATTAAGATTTAGATAAGTAATATATACTAAGCCGCTATCCCTAAGAATAGAGAAAAGAATTTAGAATTATAATAGGAAGTTAATATAGCAGTGAGTAAACACTTATAAGATAAATTAAAGCTAAATTCTATTAAACTAAAATATAGGTAGTAAGCCTTTTATTTTATAACCTTAAACATTATTAAAGCGCGGGTGTAGTATAAGTGTGTTAATAATATTACACTTATATAATAATAATACTACACTAGTATAATAGTAGTACTATACTTATATCTTAAAAAATATTATATATAGTAATATTTACCTAAGCGTTTTATATCATTATAAGACCTTACTATCCACCTATTAAAAAAAGACATTATTATATATAATCTAATATATAAGTAGTTTCTAAAAATATATTTTATTAAAGATAATTACTAACTTATTTAAGGCAGCCTGCTTTTTTAATTTATATATATTAAAACTTACTAGTAGTAATAAGCCTTTATTTATATATTACTTAACTAACTTTATCTTCTTATTCTACTTAAGTTTATGGACTTAGTGAAGATGATTAGATATATTACTACTTTCTTTATTAACTATATAATAGTAATTATGCTGGGCTTGAAATGCTAGGTTTATTTTATCCCATGCACCGCCGGAATCTGCCCCCGGGGGGCACCTGAGGTAGGCCAATAGGAGGCTGCTGATGTAAGAAGGTTCTTGGCACTTCGAACACCAACATTTTCTACGTGTATGAGGTAGTTCATCAACATAATTAATTCACAACCCCCCCGTGGCTCCGCGTAGGAGAATTGACGACGATCTTGTTGATAAGGTTGATAAGCCTCCAAAATTAAAAAGAGGACAAAAACCTAGCCTTCCTGACGCTGGCGCGGCGCCTGATTGGAAGCCACTACCCATTGAGAACCTAAACGACCGTGGTATCCCAAACTTACCGGAAGAAGTGGATAGAGAGAGCCCTATCCAACTATTTCGGCTGTTTTTCCCTGACGAGCTAGTTGATAGGCTCTGTGTGTACACCAATCGTAATGCAGAGCTAATGCGCGCTGGGAAGCCGCCCCAGGAGACCGACAGCGATTGGCGGGATTCGAAACACAGGCAGAGACCCTGGAAGCCCGTATGCAGAGAAGAGCTACACGCTTATTTTGCTACACTCGTACACATAAGGATACACAAAGAAGCTAGGATAGAGGATTACTGGAGAAATAAGCGTAGTTTTGGAGTGAAACACTACGTTGGGGACTATATCTCAAGAATTCGATTCGAACAGATAGATCGCTATTTCTACTGTACAAGCCCAAAAGAGGAAGGCCAGGAACCGTTTAAAACCACATTTGAAAGAGTTTGGGAGCTTTCTGAACACCTAAGGGCTTGTTCTCAGCAATACTGGCAGCCAGGAAAGTACCTAGCTGTTGATGAGTCCATGCAGAGATTTACAGGCCGTTCTAAAGAAATTACTACAATTCCCTGTAAGGCCAATGCAGTAGGATATAAGAATTGGATGTTAGGCGATAGTGGCTATATATACGATTGGCTCTTCCACAGTAAAGGTACGGCAAAAGGAGAGGGTCCCTATCGATTAGATCCTTCTTGGGTGGCTGAAGGCTTTACATCTACTGAATCTGTGGTGTTACACCTTGCTCAGTCACTCGAACGTGGTAAACATGTTCTATTGCTTGATAATCTGTTCACTACTATCAAGCTGTTAGAGAAGCTTAGGGAGGAGGGAATAGGAGCTGCAGGGACTGTTCGGACTACGAAGACGCCTCGAGAAGAAAAGGAAGAAAAGCAGGTACAAAAAGAAGTAACTTCTCAAGAAAACACCCAAAATTCAACCCCAGACGAGAACTCTCAGGGAGAATCTCAGAGAGAATCTCAGGAAGAATCCCAGAGAGAATCTCAGGAAGAATCTTAGAGAGAATCTCAGGAAGAATCTCAGAGAGAATCTCAGGAAGAATCTCAGGATTGTACCTCAGAGTCAGCTCTAAAAGGCAAGAACACCAAGAACAAAAAAAAAAGCCTATATATGAGGGTTTTAATGAAGAGCTCATTAATGTACGACTATATAATGCGAACAAGATTGAATGGGGTACGATCTTCTTTAAAGTCTCTAAAAAGAAGACTGTTGGCCAATTTGCATGGCGTGATAACAACGTAGTTCTATTTGCAACTACCGTTGGCGATAGTAAGTTAATACTGTATACTCTCCTTAGGTTAATCTACTAACTAATTAGTGGGTAAAACTGTAGTACGTACGAGGAAGCGCCCATCTAAGAGTAGAACTGGGGCAATACAGACCCGAAAGGCCTTTGGAGATCTCATTAAAAAAGAGCTGCCTATCCCTGAGCTTATCGACTTGTATAATCGCTTTATGAATGCCGTTGACAGATTCGACCAGTTAAAATCTTACTACGGGACCCTTCGAGCTCATAGGAAGACTTGGAAGAGTCTCTTCCACTTACTACTAGATATTGCATTAGTAAATAGCTTCAAGCTATCACTATATGCAAAGAAGACGAAGGACTCTGGCCACCGGGAATACCTATTGAAGCTAGTCTTCCAGCTTTAGAAGAGATTAGTGAAGGCTGCCAACCTTAATCCTAGCAGGCCCCATGCGACAGAGATAGATTGCCAGCCAACTACTAATCATGTTTTAGTGAAGCTCTATCTTCGAGGGAAAGTAAAAACGTGTGTATCTTGTGTAACTAAGGGACGGTGTACCCAGGGTAGGAAAAGGACTGCACTCGGAGAACTGACGGATAGCGACCTCAATAGGCAGCTGAAGAGACTAAATAGGACATTATACGGCTGTTTGATCTGCCAGTAAGCCTTCTGTAACTTCCTACAGCCGTGCTGGCAGGAGCACTTGCAGACTGTACAGCTCTTGGTGAATTAGATGGATGTAGGTTCACTATAACACCAAGAAATCAGCGTATACAGAGTTTTACATATATTCCAATAGCTTCATGTATGAAATCGAGCTCTCAGGGGGCATTTTTGTCGCTAGTTTTACTAGTTTATCTCTCATACAAAACCTGCAACTTTGGTGTTTGAAGTGCCAAGAACCTTCTTACATCAGCAGCCTCCTATTGGCCTACCTCAGGTGCCCCCCGGGGGGCAGATTCCGGCGGTGCATGGGATAATATTTTATATAAAAGCTACCAGCATAAGCCAGTCTTTGTCTCTTTAGTTAATATATTAAATTATTATATCTATAAACATAAACTGCCTGTTAATTGCTGAAGTAGTATAATATAGCCAGATAGTCTATCCTACTTAACTTTATAATAATTAAACTTTAATTACTTGAACTGATTTGGCTCGCGTAGTTATACTTTCTTACTTAGATCTAAGTTAAAAGTTAGAATAGTAGTAAGAGTTAACACATCTGATAATGTTAAAGATACATCTGAGGCAATTACGGAGGCTCTGCTGAGGTCTAATAGCGGTTCCGGTGATGGCGTGAATGATGGATATTTGGCGCGATATCCAGTACGTGCTGCCTTCATATTTAGATACCAGCAGGATTCTTAAAGCTTAAAGTTTACCTTATTGAAGTCAAAAGTACGCTGAAAATTGGGTTGGAAAGAAGACGTCGTGAAGCTTTAGATATAGGTGGGAGAAACAGTGAGTTCGAAGCTTCATCTTCATCAGGGGCTCGCTAGCTGGTGGTATAGGGGGCGGTGGCTGAAGCCACACTACCGCATATGGATGGATCGCCAAATCCACTCTGCATCTGGATTCAGCCATCCAAAGCCACATTTGGATGGATCATCCAAATCGGCGCCATCCGTTTAATACACTGGTTCTTAATTGTTGCCCCAATAAGGCCGGTGAAAAAAAACGAGAAATGTAAGTTTTCAAATGGTACCGGCGAGTAGGCTGAGGTCTACAAAAGGCTGTAGCCTGTGGTGGGCGTTCAACAAGATGAAAATGCACATAGTTATCATGGAGGTTATGCTTGGCAGCATGAAGTTCTCATAAATATTGTCTTCAAAGGAATGATTGAATTCGATTAATTGAATTACCTGAAGCTGTAGAGACTGTGTTCATATGTGCATGTTCCCAATTACGTAACCCCTTGATGATTCGTTCTGGTGCATCCACATCCAGGCATCCACGTGTTTCTGACGTGGCGAGATTGCCGTGCCAACAAGTTAGGAGTTGAAATGTTGGAGAGTGAAATGCTGACATGGTAAATATAAAAGTTTCCCACGCATATTTCTGGAACCGTCCAATAATATTAAATTCTAAAGATAACTCAACGTGGCCCAGAATGGAGACCTGGGCCGCATCTCCATGGGCTAGTATATCAACAAGGACAATTTTTGGGTCCCTATGCAGCTCTTTCCTATATAATTTTTCTAGTAGACGTACTTGGGTACCAGTGTATTCTTTTAACAGAGCCAGCTCTCTTCACGTTTTTCTGAAAGTTCAAACACCCTCTCAATGTGCTGAAGTGAAGTAAAGGTTCAAGTCCCAAAAGTAGCGGCCTAAATGACCCCAACGCGCTACCCGGTAGCTTTACCCCTACGCACCGCATAGCTGGTAACAGGAAAAGAGACACACAACGCACATGGCTCAAACGGGGCATGTTAGTGACATTCGTGCTTACTGCTATCTGTTGCGCGTTTCTAGTGCTCCATGCATTATGTAATGAAAGCAATAAGAAGGCGGGTATTGCGACCTTAAGCGTAAAACCTCCCACATTCTATCCTATACCAGTTCTTTTGGCTAATATGTCCTTAATCTAGTCTAATTTCACAATCAAGATTCCCGACAACCTTTTTGCTATGCGACGCGCTCTAAACGAGAGCGATATCTTCCAACCTCTTCAAAGCGAAATCAAAAGCATTGCAAATGGCGTCGCGACGGCCGCTTCCGGTGCTGCTACGGCTATCCCAAATGCAATTAAGGCATTAATTTCTAGGAATTGCTCTCTAGGCACGAAACAATTCTGTGTCGGCTTCACTCATAATACTACATGCAGTGATCTACTTGGGTTGGTGTGGCGTGGATTTCAACTCAAATCCACGCCACGCCAGTAGATACGTTTAGTAAACATTGAAGCTATACAGAAACTCGACATATACTATAAATAGTAAGTCTTGGCACATTTAGGTGTTGAAGCAGAGCACTTACCAAGGCCTATTCGCTCACAGATAGACTATCCTCATCGCTCAGAGATAAATCCTCATCACTCACCTCTTCGAGAGCTCTCAGCTCAGCTATTGGTAGGCTACTATCATCCTTGCAGGGCTGTAGAGCCTTGACAGCTCGCAGATCTCGATTTATCAAGATGTTGATATCCTCCCTGCTGTTCTTCTTTTGTGGCTAATTGTCATTTTCTTGATCCTGATTACTAGAATTTTCCTTAGAAATTGTATCATTAATATGTTCCTTCTTTGGTAGGCCGAACCAGTGCGTTAGTAACTTATTTACTTCGATAATATCCATCTAAAGTCGACTCCTACGTGCTTTAAATAGCAATTTATAGCTACTAAAGACTTGCTTATATTTATTACTTTATTTTAGAGCCACTAGTATGTTTAATATAAATTAAAAATTTAGTAAACTATAGAGTTACTTATTTTAGTACTTAATTATATTAAAATTATTAATATCTTCTATATAACATAAGTCAGATAAAAAGTAGTTAATAAATTAAAAAATTGTATAAGTAAAAAAAATTGAACTAGAAAAAATTTAAAGCGTTTTATTAAATCTATATAAAAGTAATTTTTTTATAAAATTAATTAACGTATTTCACAAGCGAGCTGGTTAAATAAGTGAGCTGATTAGTTTACCAAGACCACGCGTTAAGATATTTGATACCATAATGTCTCCACCTACCGACCTGCAATTGATTTCTAAAGAAGCTCGAATACAGCTTGCCATTTAAGCTCTTGAAATAGGCCAAATATTTGGCCTCTGATCTGCTGCGCGCACTTTTAACGTCCCCTTCTCGAGCCTATAAACGCGACGCGCTGGAATCACCTCACAACGCGATGTTAAGCCCAATTCAATGAATCTAATAGCAACTAAAGAGGAGGTAATAAAACAGTATATACTTGAGCTAGATTCAAGAGGATTTGCCCCTCCGCTCAATGCTGTTCGAGAGATGGCTGATAAACTATTAGCTGAGCGGGGGAAAGACCTAGTAGGCATGAATTGGCCACACAACTTCATCAAGCGCACCGTAGGGCTTAAAACAAAGTACAATCAGAAGCTAGACTACTAGCGTTATAAACAGGAAGAACTAGCAATTATACAAGCTTGGTTTGACCTTATACGTAATGTGAAGGCTAAATATGGTATACAAGACGAAGACACGTACAACTTTAATGAATCTAGCTTTCAGATAGGTATAATAACCCAGTAAAAAGTCGTTACAGGCTCTGAAAGACGGCATCAACCAAAAGCTGTTCAGCTAGGTAACCGGGAGTGGGTTATAGTGATTTAAGGTATCGGCGCGTTAGGGTACGCGCTTCTACCCTTTATCATCTACAAAGGCAAAAACTATCTCTCTGTCTGGTACCAGGAAGTCAACATACCATCCCAATGGGCATTCAGGGTCTCTGATAACGGCTGGACAACAAATAAGCTTAGTTTCCAGTGGTTGAAGCACTTTGATACGTATACAAAAAAGCGTACTGTAGGTGTATACCGTCTATTGATTCTAGACAGCCACGAAAGCCATAACTCGCTGGAATTTACCGAATACTGTAAAGAGAACAAGATAGTTACTTTATGTATGCCGCCACATTCGTCACATATCTTGCAGCCACTAGATGTCGGTTGTTTTTCGCCGTTAAAGACAGCGTATGGGCGCTAAGTCGAGAAGCTAATGCGCAACCGGTTCAACCATATCACGAAAATAGAGTTCTTACCAGCCTTCCAGGACGCGTTTAATGCGTCTATTACTGAAAAGAATATCCAAGGAAGTTTTCAAAGTGCTGGCCTAGTTCCATTCGATCCAGATGAGGTGATATCAAAGCTTGACGTTTGATTACGCACGCCTACACCCCCCACCGTACAAGATACCCCATAGCAGTCGAAAACCCCTAGTAACCACCTCGAATTTGGGTCGCAATCAAAGCTGATTAGCGATAAGTTGGGTAGCTTACTATCTTCCTTAAAGGAAGGGTTCAATCAGCTTGTTAAAGGCACCTTTTTGATGGCTCATCAGATGGTGTTGTGGCGCGATCGAATCACCGAGCTTGAAGCAGCTAATGAGGTCGCAAACTAACAGAAACAGCGCAAAAGAAAGCGTATCTAGTAAGGAGAAGTCCTTACCTTTAAGGCTGGCTCACAGTTAGTTGCTGAGGAGTCTGCTACTGCAACTTCTAGTAGTAAGAAGAGTCAGGGTAACGCCAGGGCAGATGGGGTTGAACTAACTCAAAGGCGCTGTGGAAACTACGGCGGGACTGGGCATAACGCTCAAACATGCCAAATCAATGAAGAATCTACTATAGAATCCAGCAACGATAAGGAATTAGAGGTAGATTATAGTGGGGTGGAGTAGTTCGTTATATAGTTCATTACATTTGGTGTAGTCTTGGCAAACTGATCAGCTCGCTTGTTTAACCAGCTCGCTTGTGAAATACGTTAATAAAAGTAGTAGTAATTATTATATAAAAATTATTAAAAGTTTTGGAAGTTTTACTTTTGTATTCTAGTTAAAGTTTTTTAATAAAAGTTTTTATAGTTTTATTTTTTTTTTTAAATTAATATAGTTTAACTATAAAATTTTAAAACTATAGTAGTAAAATAAGTAAGTACTTTATTTATAAGTTTATAGTACTTTTTATATATAGTTTAAACTACTATTAAACAAGCTAGAAAAGTTTTATATACTTAAGTATTAAGTTTACTAAAATATTAATTAACTAGTTATTAGAAATTTATTTATATTTAATTAATTTTACCTAAAATCTAATTTAAAGTCTAAAATTATTTATAAACATTAATTAATAGTTTTTAGCTATTACTATAATTTTATAGAAAGTTTTAAAATATATATAAATGTATTTAAACTTAATTTAAAAGTAGTATTTAAGCTTTTTATTATTACTAAAATATTTTGATTTTAACTTTAATAAAAGTATGTAATTGTTATAAAACTTTTTAATTTACTTTTAAATATTTAAAAATTAGTTAATTATAATAAATAAAAAGTTTTAGCACATTTAATTATAATAAAGTAGTTAAAAAATATTAGTTTAAAGTATTAATTTAAGTTATATTTAAATAGTATAAAGTTTAAAAATATTTTATAATTTTAACTTATTTTTAAATTATTATATACTAATATATTTCTTTAAATTTTAATTATTTAATAAAACTAATAATATTAAAAGCTATTTTAAATATAATAAATAAAAATTTAATAGTAATTTAATTACTTTACACTTTTTATTAAATTATTTAATTTTTTTAAATTTATATTTTATATAGTTTAATTAAACTGTTTATAAATTTTCTTAATGTAATTTTTAATAATAAAAACTTGTATATAAAAGTTACTTATATAACTTAAATAATATAGTTGTTTTTACTTTTTTATTTTAGTTAACTAATTTAAATAAAAAACTTAAAAAACTTTATTAATAGTAATATTATTTAACTGTATATTATTTATTATAAAGTATTTTTCTACTTTTAAAATTTATATTTTTTAATTACTAAAAACAAAACTACTATAATATTACTTTTTAAGTAATTTCTAAAAACGTTTTATAAAGCTATTAAGCTATTTCTTTAATTTCTATTTTTATTAATAAAATAAGTAATAATAGTAATTAAATTAAGTTTGTTTAAAAAAGTTTATAAGTTAAAAAATAAAGTTGTATTACTATAACTTAGGTAGATTTAATATTGTTTTTAAAAACTAAAGAGTATTAGTTAAACTTATTTATTACTTAGCTACGTATAGTTTTTATAGTGTAAAAAAGATACCTTAAAAAGAACATATTAAAAGCCTTTAACACTGCTTAAAAATACAAGTTTTCGACTTAGAATAAGGTAATATAATAATAGATGATTTAGTATATAAAGATTAGTTTCTAGGCGTTCTAGTTCTACTACTAGTTAAGAGCCATAAGTCCTAACACCTTTATAAATATAAATTAACTAAAAAAAGGCTAGATTCGATTCTTAAGTTTTTCTCTACTTTTATCTATATTATAGTTCTTTACTAGGTAGTTGGGGGCTAAGGGGTTATTATCTATAATTTTTATAAGCTTCTATACAATCTCATTAGCCACTAGTAAAGTAGTTAAAAAGATAATAAAATAGTATAATTTTAGAAATATAGGCTTATTATTAGCTTATTAGTAAATTAAACTCTTAGCTAATTACCAGCGCCTTTAAGGGCACTGCTTATATAAATAATAAGCTAACTAAAAAATAATTAATAAGCAAAGCGTTAGCTATATAGCTATTTAAATATAATAAAAATAAATAAATAACGCCAGTTATAAGGAGACGGGAGAGTTAATTTAAATTATTAATTAATCAATTTATATATATAATAAAAGCGATAATAAGATTGTTAATAGATAAAAAAAAATTAATCTCTAAAAACTTTTAGAATTAATTTTGTAGGTGCTTAGTAGTAGGGATCTCTAATTTAGTATAGAATCTCTTATTTATACAATCTCATCAGCCACTAGTGGAGTAGTTGGAGAGGTAATAAAATAGTATAATTTTAGAAATATAGGTTTATTATTAGTTTACTAGTAAATTAAACTCTTAGCTAGTTACTAGTGCTTTTAAGGGTACTACTTATATAAATAATAAGCTAGTTAAAGAATAATTAGTAAGCAAAGCGTTAGCTACTCCTACACTAATTATATTTATTTTAGTTTATAAAAGAGACTATATAGTCTATAAGAAATTATCTCTAGAGGCTAAAGAGATATTAGGGATTTATTTTATAATACTATTTAAAAATATTAAAGCCCTAACGGCTAAGAGCCTAAATCTAGTTCTAACTTAAATATTAATTATAGGCGTGCTGGATAGTATCTTTATAGAAGCTATAATTTCTAAAGCTTTTAAAATTTCTTTTATATTTATAGAGATAGTTTATAAAAAGTTTAAGCACTCTATTACAGGTAAAGGCTTTATTTAAGAGATGGAAAAGTAACTAGTCATCCTTTTTTAGCTCCTATTATAAGAAAATATCTATATAATAAATTAGATAAGTGTTGTTAGTAGCTGTAGTAATAATAATATCTATATTTATATTATTATAATCTATTTTACTATATAGTAGGTGGAGTATTATGTGATTTTCTATAATTAAAAATATTATATATCTTTTAGTTAGGCGCTTAACTACAAAGCGTCTTATATTCTTTAGATTTAATATTTTATAAATAAATTTATTTATTTATAGGAAGCCTAAGAAGGCCACTGTAAATATAGTGTTTAAGTTTTATATATTAATTAAGTCTTCTTCTTACGTAGTGTGCTTTAAGAGAATATTAAGTAATATATCTCTTATAATTAAAAGTTTCTTATTTTTAGACTTTATAGAGAAGAGATTTTTAGTATCTTGTATAAGTCTTTAGATATAGTCTTCTTTAAAGATGCTTATAGAAAAGCCTAGGTTAATATATACTAAGCATAATACTAATAAGTAACTTTAAAGTATAGTTTTTTATACTTAGCTTATAAATAGCGCGTTGCTTCTAAAGGCTTTTTAGACTATCTAAAGTCCTAATATTTCACAAGTTACTAGCTAAGTTTTTTATTATAAGAGATAATAAAAGGCTTTATAAGACTTAATAGTAAAACTATAGTTTTTTCTTATATTAGGCTTCAGGCCCGTCTATAGTAGCTTAGTATAATTATATATAGGCATAATATACTTTATTAAAGTTATAAACTCTATAGATAAGTTAATTAGAAGAGAAGCTACTAGTTTTAAGTATAGTTAACTATATACCTTTAATTAAAGTATAAAAAAGCGTTAGTAAGGCTATTGTCTTTTATTATTACCTACTAAATATATAGCTAAATATCTAATAAAGCTATAGTTATAAGTATTTAATATAGGCTATTTATACTAGCACTTTTTATATAGCCCTTTAGTATCCCTATTTCAGCTATTATATTATCTATATAGATAATTATTATAGTATAGACTTAGTAAAAGGCCTAGCGTTTAAATACTAGTTTAATTACGCATATTTTATTAACGTTAATATAGATCTTTTATTTATAAAATTTATAAATATATGAGAATGCTTGTAATTGTAGTATTATATTAAAAAAATAAGTCTAGTCTCTTTGTGCTGGGTTACTAATATACTAGAAACTCTCTATTATAATATTTAATATATTAGTAAATAGGTATATTATTTAATAGCTCTAGTTATTAATTAAACAGACTTTATTAAAGTAAGGAAGCAGGTTCTTTTACTATAAGAGGTTTTTAATTATACTATTTATAAGTAGATAAAGGCTTCTTAGCTTAGTAAATATTATAGTAAATATCTAAAAACAACGTAGGTACGTTCTACTAAAAATAACTATAATACTATAAAATAATAAAAAGCTAGTAAGCTTCTAAGCTTATAATAGTGTTAATCTCCTAGCGTTTAAAGTCTTTATTACTAGTTATATAGTCTTATTAAGTTTCTTCTATAATAGCCTGGCTATTATTATAATTATGTTAATTTTTATACTAAGTGCTTTAACTTAAGTATCTGTAGCATTTTTAGTGTCGTTTCTTAGCAAGCTAAGGGCGTTTATAAGGGAATTATTATTACTATTAATTACTACTAACCTTTCTTCGTTTAGTATTATAAACGGGTTAAGAATAAAAATAAAGTTATTAAAATAGTGCTCTAAGCAGGTCTAGTATAGTTATAACTATAGTATCTAGTAAAAGCTTTCTATAAAGAGGTTAAATAGCAGTAGGGCTGTACATAAGCTAAATAGTAAATAGTTCTCATAATAGTATTATTCTTATTATAAGAAACTAAGTAGCTAGTGTTAGTGTAGCGTGATAGGTATTATATAAAAAGTATTTTTAAGATTTTTTTTAACTAGCAGCGCTCTGCGGCCTGCACGTTGGATATAACTAAAAACCTTCTTAATACTAGTATAATATAGATTACTCTACTTAGTAGGAATCCAGTTATTAATAGAGTTACTATTAGGATAAAATAAATAGTGGATACGTTGCTATCTGCCGTCGCTCTTAGAAATAAGGCCTAGTAGTAAGGCATAAAAGAGGTAATTACCATTATGTTAGGAGACTTACTATAATTCTAGGTCCTTTTGTAGTTGTAGTGTAATAGCAGTATGGTCCTTATTAGCAGATGCTAGGTTATCTGATATTACGTGTTTTAACTCTCCTGTATATCCTAATTGGGCTCTAAATGTTAAAATGTTGTTAAGGACTATAGGTAGGTCGCCTGGGTAGCCTTCTAAAGCGCGTCTCCATGCTTCGCGTTTTAAAGGTAATAGCGACTGTTGTAGTGGAGCATGAGTTAGGTTAGAAGTACTAAACTATAGTAGTATATTTAGGTGAGCTGGTAGTCGCAGCCAGCTAGAGCAGTTGAGGATCTCTAGGAGTCGCTCTCTCTATATAAGCTGCTCTCTTTATGCGAGCTGCTCTCTCTGTGTAAGGTCCTATTTCTTACAACACTTAATCGCGTTGTGACTGTTGCTGTTGCAGATCTTGCATGTATGGCTTCTTTAGCACCAGTCGGCGGAGCAGCCTTTGGCTGCATTGAAGTTCTCGTAGATGGTAGATTTGTCGTTTGGCTGGGCTACTGCCCTTATGCTCTGAGCAGATTTCGCCTTCTTAATCGACTTTACTGTACTTGGGTTAATGTAGTGGGCTGTCCATTCATCAGGGACCTTCTGCCAGGCAGTTGGATCTAGTACTGATGTTGCAGCCACCTGTTTATGCCATGCCAATGCGAATTGTAGGACGGACAACTAATCGTAGGCGTGGGAGTGCCGGATAACTCTAGCCATGAAGTGTAACATGGCTGGGAGGACTGACGGGTGTTCGGTATTGAAGAGGAGGCCTATAATGCGAGTATAGTTTGTAAAGCACTCAATCCAGACTAGGGCATTGTCTCTAAAGTCTTTGATTGATCTGCGGACACGTTTGACTGTCAGTTGGCGTGTTGCTGGGTCAAACTCTGCCGTCTGGCTGTCCTCCCGGGGCCTCGTGCCGACGTTGTTACGGAGGCGAGTAAGGTTCTCCGCCTCGAATTTGTGCTAGAGGATAAGGTGGATCTCTTTAGGGCTGACGCCAGGGACCTGCTGTACAATCTCTAGTACTTGTAGGGAGAAGCGCTCACCTATCGGTTCATCATCGCCTTCGCTAGGTGTAGAGTTGTTTGTGCGACGTAGGGCGCGAATCTCCTCATCTGCCTTCTCCTCCGCCTTTTGCCTCATCCGCTGCTGGTGTTCCAGCTCTTCAATCTGGTTCTGTATTTGTAGTTCGGCTAGTCGCTGCGCTGCAGAGGTAGCGGGTGCAGCAGAGCTAGGGTTGCTGTCTGGCTGAGTGTTGACGACGATGGTTTGGGAGCGCGTCTGGCGGCCACGCGTTGAGTCGACCATTATGGGCGAACGAATAGGAGGTTTGATTCAAATCGTCAGTCGATCGATTTGTGTATGCAATGAGGGCGACGATGAGATTGTTGATGGATGAGGAGAGGTTGACCTCCGAGAACTTCTGGAATCGATTTTATGGGTGCTTGGCAGCAGGGATCCCCGATTCAGTATAGAACCCCCCATTTAGCAAGCACCCTTTTTCTTATAAAGGTAGTAATAGTACAGTCAATTGTTAGTTCGCTAATTTCTTGCTATACTATCTTCTTTATGCTGCCAAACGGGTGATCTCCAGCGCTGTAGTTGAGCTGAAGTTTTGGTGAGAGATTTGCAACGTATGTACGCCTTCCCCCAGTATGTAAATTCATCGATCTCGGGCTGATGGTTGGCGAGAGGATTGATATGCAGTGGAGCGAGGATATATAACCTATCAGGTTGTGAGCGCGCTGAGATGCCAAACGAACTGAGCGTAGGTTGATTGCTTATGGTGGTGGATGGGGATGGGGATGGGGATGGAAATTGACGATGAGGTGGCAGAGATGCTGAACAAAATCTTCGTCCTATGCTACTTCGGATGGAAGCTTTTGTGCATCTAATTTCTGTACAATTACTCATATTTCTAATCTGTGCGCAACGCCTCCTATCATACGACCAATCGGAGGCCTCCCAGCTAGCCGAATAGCTTCAAAATCTCCCCCGGATCCCCACTCGAGTATCCTACTGGCGCGCCTGGCCCAGCCACGAGTTCGAATCCAATCCAAGCCAGCTCAAAAATCGTCAAATCCAACTCTGGTAGAATTTCCACGCCATTTGGATCACGCTCAGTCGCGCCGATCCAATAACATTACTGTCTATACTGTAACCGAGCAACGCCACTGATTCCCCTTTTTTGTCGACCCCACTGTCGATCGTTACAATGCTTACAAATCCTCCTTCTAGTACATTCCACTCATTATTTATATATAGGATAGCTCTACTCAGTTGTCAATCAATAGAGTTCTCTCCATCTTCTTGCGTCCCTCGAAGGTTGCTCGGTGACAGTTATAAGCCCGGGTTGCTACTAGGCTTATTTGTCACTACAGTAACCACACAAAATCGTCAATTCAACTCCGATCAATCAATCAATCGATTTTGTCTCAATTCGACGGTTCATTTGCACATGCGGTGCATCAAATCCATCCAATTTAGCTTATCTAGAAGCTTCCATTCGGCATAAGGCCCTCAGACGTCTTTCTACATCAACAAGCAGACTCTCGCAAAGCACTAAGCAGACCCTCGTAAAGTACCAAGCTCTATCCTTTTACTTCACTAATTAACACAAAATGGACTCTGAAATCGACTACACGACCCAGAAGGTTACTGTCGTCCTTAACAAACCTACTGACTAAATACCCTGGATTTTCCTTCGTTAAGACACCGCTCAATAAGCTGATGTTTGGCAGTACTGCAATCCCGACATTAAGAAGAACAAAATCCCAGCTCTTTAAGAACCTGCTAAGCTGACTACTGCCGATGTCTTATAGGGAGCAACTATAGTGTCTCAGCTTAACGCTAGCCAATAAGCCACGTACAGGGCTTTAATAGATATTTATAAAGATAAACTAGCTGACTATCGCGCTAAGAAGAAGGCTCTGGCAAACTTAGCAATAGGGATTAGTTATACTATTATAAAGCACTATATTCTATTAATCGAAGGTAAACTCTTAGCATATAAATGACTTATTATATTTAAAGAGTAAATCACTCCTACAGCAGCAACACGCGCCTAAGAATATAAGGCTAAATATTAAAATATTAAGATTTATAAGCGTAATTAAAATATCAAACGCTGGATTAAGAACTAGCGAAATATTATTACTATTACTAAGAAACTTAAAATTCCAAATGTGTAGGGAAATTATGCTTAAGAAGATTTTCTCTTAGCTATTAAATAAATTACTCCTAATTACGTAGCTGCTATAACCTTTAATTTATTTTATAAAAAATCTAAAAAAGAGAACATATCTAAGATTAATAAACTTATTTCTAATTTTTAGAATTATTACTAATGTATAAAGCTAGATCCAGTAGTAGCTACCGCTACTATAGTAAGCTTTATTACTTTAAAAGAAAATCTATTATTATTACTAAACAATAAGAGCAGACTAAGTAAGCTATGTTTATATAATAAAGTCTATTAGTATATCTCTTATTTTTATATTAATTTAAAATACTAGTAACCTTATAACTGGAAACCAGACCTAATAATTAAAGCAAATATTAAATAATAACTTACCTAAAATCTATTTCTTCGAAGCTGAATCGATATTATGTTGAAGTAATAGGAGGTAATAGAGATAAAGAAATAATCTAATATAAGTAAACTAAGTAATTTACTAATATCTATAAAAAAAAGCGTCTTAATAACTACTTCTAAAAATAAAGCTTAATTAATAATAAGACCGTTTTAAGACACTCTAATTATTACTACCTTTTTAATAGTAAGGGTTAATGAATTAATTTCCTATCTTAAGAATTACTAGTTACTCAACTGTGCATCAAACGCTCACATTTATAATTTAAAAGTAAACTAAAAATAAACTTATTTAGTTACTTTAGATAATACTATTATAGCAGGAGAAGACACTTTTAAAATTAAAGCTTTTAGTAATATAACTCTTTAAGTAAATATATTAATAGGAGTTAGTACTATATAACTCTTTAATATTACTTATATTCTTAGTTACTTTATAAACGTTATTAGTCTTTCTCGTGCTAGGATAAATAATATCTACCTTAATTTAAAACAAGACTACCTCTATAATAGACTAATAGAGAATATTATATATTATCTTAAATTCAATAAAGGATACTAGCTGCTTATTAATTAAGAAAATAAGAACTAAAACCCTACTATAGTCTTTACTTTAAAATAACTTTAAGCTTATTTATAGAAGTCTTCTTGTATAAACAGACGCCCTATTAGTGCTTTTTATCTTAAATTTCATTAATTATTTATCTATACTAGTAAGGAGGCTATTAACTATTTTTTAGATAATATTATTAGAGTAGTGCTAACAGACACTAAAAGGGCTCCAATACTTAAAAAATATAAAACATATATTAAATTAAAAATATATAAGATAATTTTATAATATATAATACTTACGTTTCCTGCTATAAAGCTGTTCTACTGTTTTATAATTAATCTTATTATACTAACGCCTTTAGGCAGATCTTACTATAATAATAATCTTTATTTTTTTTATAAGATTAATATATATACTAAGCTATATTTTATTAAAATAATACTAATATATAGCTATGCACATGTAATTCCTGCAGTTTTATATCTTATTACTTTTATTAAGTAATAATTTAATTAAGATGTTAACGTTTTTAAATACGATAGAAAATAAAGATTAAGCGTTAAATTCTTAAACTTTTACTATAGCTAAAGAATTAAGCTTAAACTTTAAGTGCTAGATATTAAGCAACAAAATAGCATAATAAAATAAGCTAGAAAATTAATTCTTAAAAGAGTATATTTCTTATAAAAAGAAGCTAATCTCCCTAAGACACTTAGTAATAAGTATGTAAAGTATACAGTAATAATTCTTAATATTATACTAATAAAATCTTTTAGCTAGAAAATATCTTATAAAATAGTATATAGTTATAAACCACTAATTATGCATCTTATACCCTTTGGCTGTAAAGTATTTACACTAAATAAAGATATTAAATAGAGTAAGAAACTTTATTTATGTGTTCTTATAAGCTATCTAGTTAGCTTTAACTTAATAAATATTTATTAAGTATAGTTACCAGCAAAATCTTATGTTATCTATGTAAGAAATATTATTTTTAAGCTAAATTTATTTTATAAGCTTTAGAAGACTTATACAGAAGGAGAGCGTATTAAAAAGATTATTAAAATTCTTATTATACCTAAAAAGTCCCTACACACACACTCTAACGCTACGATGAATTAAATTGATAATATAAACAAATTAGATAAATCTAATAAATCTAATAAATCTAATAAATCTGATGAATTTGATGATGAATTAGATAACTTAGTATTATCTTTATTAAACTTAGCTTCTTAAGAAATATCTACTCAAGAACTAAACCACGCTAAGAATATATTAGAAAAAGATTTAGATAAATTACTATAGCTTCCAACACCAACAGTAAGCGAAGATTTAATTAAAAATTTATTAATATTAGAGTAATCTAGACCTAGCTTATTAGAACCATATATCCTTAATAGAACCTATAATAATATGCTAAAAAAGAATAAGGTTATAGGCTCTTATATAATTAATTTAAGACTTTATTCTAGTATAACTTATTAAGTTTTAGTAATATATGTTACCTTATTTGCCACTAGATTCTTACTAAATATCTTATTAAAACTTAATATAGAATTGCTAAAATTTTAACTATATAGGAATTAACTCCCTCCGCTACTAAAATCCTAAAAGGATTTTACGACATATTTATTTAGAAAAGACTTTATTAAGACTGCTAATCTTAAAATCAAAAGCATAATATATATAAGCTATTTTATTAAAACTATTTTTATTAAGGCTAGTAAAAACGCAGAGATTCTCCCTCTTATGTAGGTATTTTTCTATAAATTTAATAAAAATAGCTATCTCTTAAAATTTAAGGCTTAACTATACGTACGTGGTGATTTTTAGATAACTTAAGAAAATATCTATACTATAATAATAGCCGCTTATCTATTTCGCGTACTTATAGTAATTACTACTGCTTTTAATCTTAATATATACTAATATAACACACTAAACGCTTTTCTTAATGTAAAAATAAATTATAAAGTGTACTATTAAGCACTATAAGGCTTTCTAGAGCTTAGAGAACTTTTCTTATTACTTAAAGCTTTATATAAGCTAAAAGAAGCACTACTGCTTTAGTATAATAAACTAAAGGCTATATTTTTAGAGCTAGGCTTAAAGCAAATTCCAGATACACTCTACTTATTTTCTAATAAAGATTTAATTATCTTTTTTTATGTTGATGATATTATTATCCTAGTGTTTAAATATAAACGTGAGTAGGTTAAAGCATTTAAATATAAACTTTTTAACTATTATAAAATTTACTATCTAAGAGAATTACGCTAGTTCCTAGGAATTTAAATTATATAAGAATAATTTAGTAAAAAGATTTAGCTTTGCCTGAACAGCTTTATTAATAAAATTATAAATAAATTTAATATTAAATTATCTATATAATAATACCTGACTATGCTACTGGTAATAGAAGTACTAGCTATATTAATAGAGAATTCTTTTCTTTCTAAAATAAAGTTCTATTAACAGCTTATAGGCTTTTTGGTTTATATTACTATTTTTATAAAACTAAATATTACTTAAGCATATTTAACGTTAGTAAGGTATCTCTAGAATTCTAAATAAGTATATATTACTACTATATTATATTACTAGTGTTACCTTACTAGAATTTAGTATTATACTATTAAAGCTTCTACTAAAGAGCAGTGCCAGAATTTATATTACTTAATACCTAAAGACCTAAAAAAACTAATTTTCTTTAAAGTAACTGATATAGCATTTACTGATTAACTAAACACATAAAAAAGCTTATAAGAATTTATTTTTAAACTTTTTAGCTTATTTATTAACTAGAAATTAACAGTTTAACGTATAGTTATAAAATTAATAATATAAGCTAAATTACTTACTCTTTCAACCGCTGGCTCTAAGATGTAGTGGTGGATAAAATTCTTTAAAAATCTAAGCTTTAACTCTAAGATAAAGCTAACTATTTAGTATGATAACCTTTAAATAGTATAAATAATTACTAAAGAGATAACTAGACTATAGATAAAGCTTAAGCATGTTAACACATACTAAATATAAGTAAAATAGAAAGTCTAGAAGGGTCAACTTACTATTAAATAGATACCTATAAGTAAGATACTAGTAAACAAATTAACGAAAAGTCTATTTTAGTAAAAATATAAAACTTTTATAAAGTAATTAGGTTTAGTTAATCTTATTAAGAGACTACGCACTTTAGTAACTACTAATAACAATAATAGCTTCTTAATATTTAATTTTATTTAACTTTAAATTAGCTTTATTTTTATGCCTATTTTAGCTTTCTCTTTATACGTTTAAGCTAAGAGAGTGTGTAACTAAGTAATATTACTAATTTCTCTTTTTTATTAACCCTACTATTAATTATTATAATGCTTATAAATTCTCTTTTTAGTATATTTTACTTATTATTTATATATAGGATAGCTCTACTTAGTTGTTAATTAATAGAATTCTTTTTATTTTCTTATATCCCTTAAAGGTTGCTTAGTGATAGTTATAAGTCTAAATTACTACTAAGCTTATTTATTACTATAGTAACCACACAAAATCGTTAATTTAACTCTAATTAATTAATTAATTGATTTTGTCTTAATCTAACGGTTTATTTGCATATGCGGTGTATTAAATCCATTTAATTTAGCTTATCTAAAAGCTTCTATTTAGTATAAGGCCTTTAAATGTCTTTTTATATTAATAAGTAAACTTTTATAAAGTACTAAATAGACCCTTATAAAGTACTAAGTTCTATCTTTTTATTTTACTAATTAATATAAAATAGACTCTGAAATTAATTATATAACCTAGAAAATTACTATTATTCTTAATAAACCTGTTAATTAAATACCCTAGATTTTCCTTTATTAAGACACTACTTAATAAGCTGATATTTAGTAGTACTATAATTTTAATATTAAGAAAAATAAAATTCTAGCTCTTTAAGAATTTGCTAAGCTGACTATTGTTAATATCTTATAGAAAGTAACTATAGTATCTTAGCTTAACACTAGCTAATAAGTTATATATAAGACTTTAATAGATATTTATAAAAATAAACTAGTTAACTATCACGCTAAGAAGAAGGCTCTAGTAAACTTAGTAATAGAAATTAATTATACTATTATAAAGTACTATATTCTATTAATTAAAGGTAAACTCTTAGTATATAAATGATTTATTATATTTAAAGAGTAAATTACTCCTACAGTAGCAA
This sequence comes from Zopfia rhizophila CBS 207.26, assembly GCA_010093925.1. Taxonomy (NCBI): domain Eukaryota; kingdom Fungi; phylum Ascomycota; class Dothideomycetes; family Zopfiaceae; genus Zopfia; species Zopfia rhizophila. Next base: position 1,045,115 of record ML994636.1, read on the forward strand.
CACACACCTAAGAATATAAGACTAAATATTAAAATATTAAAATTTACAAGCATAATTAAAATATTGAATGTTAAATTAAAGACTAGCGAAATATTATCACCATTACTAAGAAACTTAAAATTCTAAATATATAGGAAAATTATACTTAAGAAGATTTTCTCCTAGTTATTAAATAAATTACTTCTAATTACGTAGCTGCTATAACTTTTAATTTATTTTACAAAAAATCTAAAGAAAAGAACATACCTAAGATTAATAAATTTATTTCTAATTTTTAGAATTATTATTAATATATAAAGTTAGATTTAATAGTAGCTACCGCTACTGTAGCAAGCTTTATTATTTTAAAAGAAAATTTATTATTATTACTAAATAATAAGAGCAGATTAAGTAAGCTATGTTTATATAATAAAATCTATTAGTATATCTCTTATTTTTATATTAATCTAAAATACTAGTAATTTTATAACTGGAAACTAGACCTAATAATTAAAGCAGATATTAAATAATAACTTACCTAAAATCTATCTCTTTAAAGCCGAATCGATACTATGCTAAAGTAATAGAAGGTAATAGAAATAAAAAGTAATCTAATATAAGTAAACTAAGTAGCTTATTAATATCTATAGAAAAAAGCATTTTAATAACTATCTCTAAAAATAAAGCTTAATTAATAGTAAAACTATTTTAAGACACTCTAATTATTACTACCTTTTTAATAGTAAGGGTTAATAAATTAATCTCTTATTTTAAGAATTACTAGTTACTTAACTCTGTATCGAACACTTATGTCTATAATTTAAAAGTAAACTAAAATAAACTTATCTAGCTACTCTAGATAATACTATTATAGTAAAAGAAGATACTCTTAAAATTAAAGCTTTTAGTAATATAACCCTTTAAGTAAATATATTAATAAGAGTTAGTATTATATAACTCTCTAATATTACTTATATCTCTAGTTACTTTATAAACATTATTAGTTTTTCTTGTGCTAGGATAAGTAATATCTACTTTAATTTAAAATAAAACTACCTCTATAATAAACTAACAGGGGATATTATATACTATTTTAAATTTAATAAAGGATACTAGCTACTTGCTAATTAAGAAAATAAGAACTAAAACCTTATTATAGTCTTTACTTTAAAATAACTTTAAGCTTGTTTATAGAAGCTTTCTTGTATAGATAGACGCCCTATTAGCGCTTCTTATCTTAAATTTCATTAATTATTTACTTATACCAGTAAGGAGGCTATTGACTATCTTTTAAATAATATTATTAGAGTAGTACTAACAGACACTAAAAGGGCTCCAATACTTAAAGAGTATAAAACATATATTAAATTAAAAATACATAAGATAATTTTATAATATATAACACCTAAGTTTCCTACTATAAGACTATTCTACTATTTTATAATTAATCTTATTATACTAATACCTTTAGATAGATCTTATTATAATAATAATTTTTATTTTTTTTATAAGATTAACACATATACTAAGCTATATTTTACTAAAATAATACTAATACGTAGCTATGCACATGTAATTCCTGTAGTTTTATATCTTATTACTTTTATTAAGTAATAATTCAATTAAGATGTTAATATTTTTAAATATGATAGAGAATAAAGACTAAGTATTAAATTCTTAAACTTTTACTATAACTAAGGAATTAAGCTTAAACTTTAAGTGCTAGATATTAAGCAATAAAATAGTATAATAAAGTAAGCTAGAAAATTAATTCTTAAAAAAGTATGCTTCTTATAAGAAGAAGCTAATCTCCCTAAAAAACTTAGTAATAAGTATATAAAGTATGCGGTAATAATTCTTAATATTATGCTAATAAAATCTCTTAACTAGAAAATACCTTATAAAATAGTATATAGTTATAAACTACTAATTATATATCTTGTACCCTTTAGCTGTAAAGTATTTACACTAAATAAAGATATTAAATAAAGTAAGAAACTTTATTTATGTGTTCTTATAGGCTATCTAGTTAGCTTTAACTTAATAGATATTTATTAAGTATAGTTACCAGCAAAATCTCACGTTATCTATATAAGAGATATTATTCTTAAGCTAAATTTATTTTATAAGTCTTAAAAGACTTATGCAGAAGGAGAGTGTGTTAAAGAGATTATTAAAGTTTTTATTATACCTAAAAAGTCCCTACACACACACTCTAACGCTGTGATGAATTGAATTAATAATATAAACAAATTAGACAAATCTAATAAATCTAATAAATCTAATAAATCTGATAATGAATTAGATGACTTAGTATTATCTTTATTAAACTTAGCTTCTTAAGGAATATTTACTTAAGAACCAAACCATACTAAGAATATATTAGAAAAAGATTTAGATGAATTACTACAGCTTCTAACACTAACAGCAAGCGAAGATTTAATTAAAAATTTATTAATATTAGAGTAATCTAGACCTAGCTTATTAGAACCATATATCTCTAGCAGAACCTATAATAATATACTAAAAAAAAATAAGGTTATAGGCTCTTATATGATTAATTTAAGACTTTATTCTAGTATAACTTATTAAGTTTTAGTAACATATATTACCTTATTTGCCACTAGATTCTTACTAAATATTTTATTAAAACTTAATATAGAATTGCTAAAATTTTAACTATACAGGGATTAACTCTTTTTACTACTAAAATCCTAAAAGGATCTTATAACACATCTATTTAGAAAAGACTTTATTAAGGCTGCTAGTCTTAAAATTAAAAGCATAATATATATAGGCTATTTTATTAAAACTACTTTTATTAAAGCTAGCAAAGACGTAGAGATTCTCCCTCTTATATAGGTATTTTCCTATAAATTTAATAAAAATAGCTATCTCTTAAAATTTAAGGCTTAATTATATGTACGTGGTGATCTTTAGATAATCTAAAGAGATATCTATATTATAATAATAGCTACTTGTCTATTTCACGTACTTATGGTAATTACTACTGCTTTTAACCTTAACATATACTAATACGACATACTAAACGCTTTTCTTAATATAAAAATAAATTATAAAGTGTACTATTAAGCACTATAAGGCTTTCTAGAGCTTAGAGAACTTCTCTTATTATTTAAAGCTTTATATAGGCTAAAAGAAGCACTACTGCTTTAGTATAATAAATTAAAGGCTATACTCTTAAAGCTAGGCTTAAAGCAAATTCCAGATACACTCTACTTATTTTCTAATAAAGATTTAATTGTCTTTTTCTATGTTGATGATATTATTATCCTGGCGTTTAAGTATAAGCATGAGTAGGTTAAAGCATTTAAATATAAGCTTCTTAGCCGCTATAAAATTCACTATCTAGGAGAATTACGCTAGTTCCTAGGAATTTAAATCGTATAAGAATGATTTAGTAAAAAGATTTAGCTTTACCTAGATAGCTTCATCAACAAAATTATAAACAAATTTAATATTAAATTATTTATATAACGATACCTGACTGTGCTACTGGTAATAGAAGTACTGGCCATATTAACAAAGAATTCCTCTCCCTCTAAAATAAAGTTCTATTAACAGCTTGTGGGCTCTTTGGCCTATATTGCTACTTTTACAAGACTAGACATTACTTAAGCATATTTGACGTTAGTAAGGCACCTCCAGAATCCTGGACAAGCGCACATTACTGCTATATTACATTACTAGTATTACTTTACTAGAACCTAGTACTACGCTATTAAAGCTTCTGCTAAAGAGCAGCGCCAGGATTTATACTACTCAGTGCCTAAAGACCTAGGAGAACTGATTTTCTTTGGAGCAACTGATGCAGCATTTGCTGATCAACCAGACACGCGAAAAAGCTCACAAGGATTCATCTTCAAACTTTTTGGCTTGCCTATCGACTGGAAATCGATAGTTCAACGTACAGTCACAAAATCGACAACACAAGCTGAATTACTTGCCCTTTCAACCGCTGGCTCTGAGATGCAGTGGTGGGTGAGATTCTTCAAGAATCTAGGCTTTGACCCTAAGATAAAGCCAACTATTTGGTGCGACAACCTTCAAACGGTACAAATAGTCACTAAAGAGACAGCCAGGCTACAGACAAAGCTCAAGCATGTCAACACACACCAAATGTGGGTAAGGCAGGAAGTCCAGGAGGGTCGACTTACCGTCAAATGGGTACCCACAGGCAAGATGCCAGTAGACGGATTGACGAAAAGTCTATCTCGGTAGAAACATGAAACTTTTATGAAGTAATTAGGCCTAGTCAACCTCACTGAGAGACTACGCACTTCAGCAACTGCCAACAACGACAATGGCTTCTCAGTATTTGATTTCGTTTAACTTCAAATTGGCTTCATTTTTATGCCTATCTCAGCTTTCTCTTTGTACGTTCAAGCTGGGGGGGTGTGTAACCGAGCAACGCCACTGATTCCCCTTTTTTGTCGACCCCACTGTCGATCGTTACAATGCTTACAAATCCTCCTTCTAGTACATTCCACTCATTATTTATATATAGGATAGCTCTACTCAGTTGTCAATCAATAGAGTTCTCTCCATCTTCTTGCGTCCCTCGAAGGTTGCTCGGTGACATATACTTACAGTCAGTCTCCAGTTTACCGGCTTTGAAGCCCGTTATTTCCATGAAATGTCCATATCTTAAATGATCTTTCGCAGAGCTGGTGCATACATTAGCACCATCGGTAACCGGATCAAAGCTGCTCGCTTCTGACTCCAGCAAGACGATCAATCTCTGCATCTTCTCTCGAGATGACCACCGCGCACCTACCAATTCTCCGTTTCGCTCCCGGTTTCTACGATCATTGAGCTAGCCCGACCGAACCTTATCAAAGTCTTGAACAACACACTCTATTTGGACGCCAACCCCGCAATACTATCCAGGATATATTGCTCGGATATAGAAAAGGCGTTCCGCTTTAGACTTCAGCAACTTACTAATAGGCGTCGGAACCCGGGTATCTTTCTTCCGGGGATTTCTAAGCTCTCGAGACTTTAGGACTACTCGGTTTGGGGAAGGGTGTAAGGTTTCTTTCAACTTTGTGTACGTTGGGGAATGAACATTCTGGAGTGCTTGAGCCGGCCTTTACATTGCTCTGTTCTATTCACCAGGATGGTCTACATTAAGAATATAGTCATTTGGGACTCGAGCATAAAGCTGTTCTCGCGCCTCGAACAAAGATCCTATAATTGCGCGCCCAACTTCCTCAGCTCAAGGCCACCACGTTCAACCGAAGTCTCATTTCAAGCTATTGAACGATAAGATGGCTGCGACGACCACGACAATGACAACGACCATCCCCTCCTTAGATGATCTTCCAGCAAAGCCTAAAGTCTTGCCTCCTTCCTATCTCGCCCACGTCGTTCTCCAAACGACGACGGACAATCTCTCTGTCATGCGAGACTTCTACACCACCTTCACAGGCGGTCACGTCGTCTTCGATACCCCCTACGCCTCCTTCCTCACCTACGACTCTGAGCACCACCGCATCGCTCTCGTCACTTTCCCTCAATACAAGCCAAAGGTCCCCGACACGGCGGGCCTCTCCCACATAGCCTTCACATTCGCCTCGCTCGCCGACCTGCTAACCGCGTACCAGCAGCGCAAGAAACACGGCATCGAGCCCAGTGCGTGCGTCAACCATGGCCCCACGACAAGTATTTACTACAAGGACCCGGATGGCAATATGCTTGAGACGCAGGTGGATAATTTTGACACAGTTGAGGAGACCACCAAGTATATGATGGGGGAGGCCTTTCAGAAGAATCCGTTGGGATCGGAGTTTGTGCCGGAAGACTTGATTGAGAAGTTGAAGGCGGGCATTAGTGAGAAGGAGTTGAAGAGGAAAGGGGATGGGGTGGATATGAGGCAAGAGGAGTTTGTGGCGAGGACGCGTTGAATGGAAGCCGATGGGGAATGATGGGGTGAATTGATTGGAGGGATGGATTGAGTTGTTGGAATATCGTCTGAGGCTCCCCTATCATGTAGTCGATTTCATATCCAAAACGGCCGTCAGGCGCCTGTGGTACAAGATCCGTGCTCTCCCACACCTTCCGCGCCTGATTTCCCTCAAACAACCAATCCAAAGACGATATCTGACGGTGTCTTACCCCTTTTGTTAGTCCTCAGATACTCGCGTGCCAGATCAAGCACATTAAGCGCATTCCTAAATATATACTCTTATATGTTATAGTCTGTGCGTTGCCAAGCCCCCGCTTTCTAATACTCGTCCTATCTTCGCCTTAGCTCTTTAGTGTTTGTGTTACATCGTGGAAGAGAAGCGGTGCCCATAATCGCGTTCCGGAGCTCTTGCTATCCCCACGTATATTCGGGTACTGCCAACCGATCATCCCACCATATCCAATACTGCACCATGGCCTCGTAGAAGCGGTGCTGAAGAAGTCAGCGCGTGGCCGCAAGTCAGCATGATGCTCTGCCGGGCACCCGGGCTCTAAGAAGGTGAAAACATCATTTAAGCAGCAGTTTCCTGAGGCATCAAATGCTCAGCAAGGGCTACGGGACTTATAGAGGCGACTTACGACTCCAGCGAGCTTTTCCGACAGGGGGTGTCTTTTAAGGTCCCATCGCGGTGTCCATCGTAGCCAAATGCCCCATTATTATTCGTCCAAAAAAAAGAAAAAAAAAAGTTCCGGTGACCACAAGGTAACTAGTAAAGCTTGCTTCGGATCCTTTCTTGATCCAGGCTGGGCAGAGATTAATCATCCAATTCGGCTAACTTTCTGTTCCGCTTCCGTGATGCCGATAAGAAGCCGACCGTGAATTCCATTGGCGCAGGAGGCGGGACAGGCATGGGATTCTCCATCACATGTATACGTCTAGGCCGTGGCGACCTTTGGGACTCAAGGCAAGCGTCGTAAACATTTTCTGTTAAGTTTGCTTCGAAAGACCGTTCTTGGATGCAGCGTCTATGCAAGCCTCGTGGATCAAATGCCTAAACAACACATTCTAGTGCTTGGAGCGACAGGTACTGCACGTCTCCCCTCCGTCACGCAGAGGCGTTGCTAATACTACCCTCAAGGGCCATCCGGCCTGCTGTTTTGCGAAGCCGCGCTCCAGGCAGGCCATGCACTAACGCTATTCGTGCGCAATGCGTCGAAAGTACCGCAAACAGTCACGGAGGGTGGGAAGGTCAACATTATAGAAGGAGCACTCACGCAGGAGGACCGCCTACAGGCTGCTGCCGAATGTGGCGCAACCGTCTTCGTCTCTTTCGCAGGACCGGGTTACGGCCACCAAGGCACTGTGAGTCCCTCTCCGACTCAAACCTGGCGGCAACTCAATGACCAGTTCTGGCTTACATGCGTGCTATACAGCCTCTCACGGATGGATACAAACGGCTCATTCCTCTCCTGTCCCAGAATCGCTTCGAGCGCGCCATAGTCCTCTTGACGGCGTCGTGGATCGCACCCGAAGATAATGTGGCACTCAAGTGGAAGCTCATAGCCGGTATGGTTAGGATGTTCGCCGGAAACGCGTATGCGGATATTAATGGGATTGGGAATTACGTCGCCTCGCTGTCGCTGGATGATATCAAGTAGACCATGTTCCGTGTCCCATTCTTGTCAGACGCAGGACCGGCGGAAGTCCATTCCGCTTATCTCGGTTCCCCGAATATAGGATTGAAACTATCGCGCAGCTCAATGGTGCAGTGGGTCCTGCGTGAGATCGACGAGGCCAGATGGACTGGGAAAGCACCCTGCTTATCAAATTGTGAGTAGCGTACAGTTGGATACCCCCAGGACTTGCTTGCTGACAAGATACAGGAGAGGGTTAATTTAGAAACAGCAAGTCATGGCTGTCTTCTAAGTGGGACTGAAATTGGGCCACGCTTTCCTGTTCTAAAAGGCGAGTATTCGATAAGCTACTACGTGCAAAGGTTCCCGGTTTTGGGAGAGTTAACAAGTATCAATTCTAAGCATTAGATTGCGTACTCAAATTATTGCTATCCACTGCCCTAACAGCAATCTTCGTATAAGTGTCAAAATCTTCCTTCGACAGACCTAGCAGTTCGTTATGCAGGCCGCTCTTTGACTCGAAGTCTCCATCACCGTTCGGAAAGAAGACACGGGCATAAAGCTGTCTCAGGAATCCCGATGAATCTCCCTTCTGCAATCTTGCAAAACCACCTTGATAGCGCTCTGCCGTAGTCACACGGATCACAATCCAATCCTTGTCGGTTGTGCTGGTCACCCGCTTAACGCTCTCAAGCATATCTCTATGGTTAATACTGAATCTCCGGATGTACAAGGCGCCGTTGCGAAACTGCGATACCGTGGGTGACTTTGTCGCTTTCGTCCTCTGGAAACTCCTTGAGATCGAGCAACGCAGCAATTGCCGTCGTCAAACCATGTGATGCTGCGGTTCTTTATAACTATCCCATAGATATCTCCAGCAGCAAGGCTGTACTCATACCAGAATCCGCAGCTGAGCACGGTCCACGAGCTCACGCCGTGTTTCTCAACCTCCGCGGTGACAGCTCTAAATCCTGGTTTCACCGGGACCGCCTTGGCGCCGTCAGGCAGCTTGCGGGAACTACAGTTTGCATAATGAATGCTTTAGGGAAAGTGCTGACCACCTACAGATGCCTCTAATTGGGCTCTGCGATTGCATTGCAGATGTTTAAGTAGACTCTCTCTGAATTTGCATTGCCATCTTGAACCCCCATGTTAGGCTCGAAACCTCTGTCCATTATCGATTGCGAATTCCTCCGTGACTGCCAAAGCTTGCCCGACTCACAACATCTTTACCATTACCCCATTAATTCGCAGATAACCTCTTTTAATTACGTCCGCACGCAACCTCCCATTCCTCCACCCATACCTTAGAAGTCGTATGATGCAGAGAATTAAAAACTTCTGCGAGGTGGGACCGCGCTAGCACCCAACCGGATGCCCGCGCTTATCCATTTAATGGCCCGCCACGATCTGCTGCGGACGAACGACGGACGGCGAAGCACGGAGGTTCGGAGCATCACGTGGTTTATATAAAGGGACAACTCGAATTTAGGAACATCATCAGCGGTATGACGGCAACGATACAACAAGCTACCATTTCAATCCTGTAGCAGTATCCAGAAATGCCTTCCTATGTGATCGTCGGCGCCTCCTGAGGCATTGGTGTAAGGCCTGTCGTCCTCGTTGCACTCAATTTCCCATCTAAGGAAAAACTCAGCACCAATACCTCAAAACACTCTCCCAAAACCCCTCCAACCAAATCATCGGCACAGTCGCAATCCGGGCCCTACAAAGGATAAAGTTATCTCCGATGCCCTTCGCAATGTCCACATCCTCCCAGCCAATCTTACGGACGCTGACTCCCTCACCGCCGCCGCCAAGTCCACGGCCGACCTTACAGGTGGTGTAGTCGACCACTTGATTGTGAACGGCGCCTACCTAGCTGAGCAGTCGATGTCCTTCAAGCCAGGAGATTTCGTGGGAAAGGAGCAACTACTCCGTGACGAGCTGAGAATGAGTATCGATACGAATGTTACCAGTGTGGTGTATGCGATCAACGCGTTCCTCCCGTATGTGAAGAAGTCGGGAATCAAAGAAAGTTATTGTTCTCTCATCCGGCATGGCGGATACGGAGTTAATGAAGATCATTGGAAGTGCAGAAGGCGTTGCCTATTCGATCTCCAAGGCCGTAGTAAATGTCCTCGTTGCGAAGTACGCCATCCAGTTCAAGGACGACGGCATTATCTTCCTAGCGCTAACCCCCGGCATCGTATACACGAAAACAGAAGACTTCAATACCGGTAAGTTCGTCTTCTTCACTTAATTCCGACTAGCCAGGGTGACAGAAATGATATAGCACCACAGGAGGTCCGTGCCATTTATGATTTCATGGGCGCGAAGTTACACAAATACGAGCCAAGCTATAAAGGGCCATTGACGCCGAAGGAAAGTGTGAAAATGCAACTGAAGGTCCTTGACGGCCTCACGATAGAGAACTCTGACGATATGCTGAGCCATAACGGAAATAAACGTTGGGCATAAGACTTAACGGACAGGTCGAACAAGCGGAGGTTTCGACAGCTAATGGTACTTCAATGATGAGGACGATGGTTGATAAGGATGTTGACTGTCAGTCCTGCTCTCTGCAATTTGCCCTTCCGGAATCATGTTATCGGCGCAAGCCTTCATCTGCTTAAACACCGCCTGCGACTCGATGTATCGATATGTAGCCGCAACGATATCATTCTTCCGCTTTAGGTCTTCTAGCCCAATGTCCTCTAAGCCCCTCAAAACATTGAACCGGTAGTAGCGCCCCTTGTTGTCGAGCTCTGCCTTGTCCCGACAGAACCTCTCCGCCGTCTTTTCCGTCTCCGTGGCAATCGCCAGGAGACTCTGTCCAACGCCGATCAGATCGTCTTGAGCGGCGTAAGCGACGGAATCCCCGTACCAATCGACACCGAACACTTGATCTTATCCTCAAGCGTCCCAGATGGCCATACGTCTTGGATAGTGGGCCAGTGTAATTGTGTTAGACTGGAGCGTTTTGAATAGGCTTCGGTTCAGAGGAAGGTGTTAAGTTATGTTATGATAGATTGTGCGCGGATCATTCTTAGCATCCCCAATCCGTGATGTGGATGCTTGCCTTTCTACACAAATATTGAAGCTCTTGGGAAGTTAAAGGCTTTTCGGAGTCCGTGATGAATATCCGGTGATTAATAACATCCCACCATTTCTTGTTTCGACTTCATGCCACTTAGTGACAATTCAATATGTAGTCACCATTCATCTACCACGGTAACTCTAAGTCATCATGTCCGATGAACTTCCCGCGTCTTCTCCGCAGTTGCACTGTCAATCTGGTTCACAATACATCAGTCCTTCTCCAATCACGCTCGCATAATCTCTTCCTTGTACACAGTCATACGTACCACGTTCTTTATTCCCTGCGTACTCTCCTCTACAGAGATGACATGTGAGGTGACATAAATTCCTGTCTTCTTTAGGGCCTCGAAGCCGATCTGGCCCATTTCGGTCGCCACCATCCTATCCCACGACACACGATTAGCAGCGCTTCCTTCCAAGGGATTAACGGATATGGATGGAGATGAGATATACGGACCCGGGATGTTGTGCCCAAATCAGCACATCCTCGTTCTCGAGGCCAGCCACTTGAAAAAGTCAGCTAGCGCTTTACTTGCTGCGTATGCGCCGAGTAGGACGATGACGTTCATGGTCGTCAAGCTACCACCTGCGCTGGAGATCAGGACAAATTTACCCTTGCTCTACACATTGGAGGCGCGCAGGAGTAAGGCTACGGCTCTGAAAAGCTCGAGCTGGCCGTACGCGTTCACGTCGACATATTTCTGGATCTCGGAGACGGGAGTCAAGGCAAGCCGGTCTGTCATGCCGGCGATTCCGGCGTTTGCGATGACGAGGTCGAGGGCATAGATATTGTGAACCGACGTCAAGGCTTTGGTCCCGCTGTTTATGGATTCTGCGGATGAGACATCCAGTTTGATGACGATAAGCCTGGATCTGGTGTCACCGGTTGCAAGCCTCTCTGGTATCAGCCACCGTTGGAGACACGTCTATCTCGTTTTACTACTGTCTCTTCTCCTGTTTTGCCTTCAGCTGAGCTCCTTCTTCATGCCTTGTACGGATTCTTCTACATCCGTAAGCCACAATCTTTCGTCCATATCTAGAGTAGTTCCCCCATCAATTCATGATCAGGTTGCTGCTACATCTCTTTCCCTGCGTTCGGTGATATCGGGAGGCCTTAGAGAGGGAAGACAGGGATTGTGCGGTGGGATGGGACGGGTCGCGGACCGTGGTAATGACGGTAGTATTGGGGTTGCAAGGTATATGGTTACGAGGCCTTTGCCGATCCCTGGGGAAAAGATGAGAATGGAAAGGATTGAAACGGGGATGGTAGAAGAGAGGGTTTGCGTACCGCGGTTTGCGCCAGTGATAAGGACTGTGGTGGCGGAAGACATGGCTGATTTGGTGTAAGGCACGATAGGGGAAGACTAGACTGGAAGAATGTACACAGGAAAGCAGAGTATCGAGAAGAGAGGACTTGAGGATGCAGAGAGTAGATTAATTTGTTGAGCAATATGAAAGGAACAAGAAGTTATTTCATAACTCAGACAGCACGACGATGACTGGTCTACATATGTTTCTGCTACCATCCAACTTCTCCCGCCGAAATTCCCATCACGGCTGCGATACAAAAGAATTCGTCCGTTCAACGACGCGATTTGTAAGTGCCTTTTAACGAAGCTGGTGATCGGATCACAAATGCACGAAGGCCATGGTCGGCGCCCTGATCTTTCACTTCCGAGATGAATTTATTGCAGATTTGGGGAGATTATGGGTTTAAAATCCACTTTCTATGCCGTGAGGACTACAGCAGTAACTACTAGATTCCCACATTCAGAATAAATCCTCAACATCGATCACAAGTACACAGCCCAAAAGCCCTAACACCATGGATGGCGCGCTAATGACACCTTAGCAACGCGAAATGTCGACTCAGCAGCAGTCCCTCGGCGAGTGGGTGAAGCAGCTCAACGATGCCATCTTCTTCTTGCCCTCCGAACCCAACACGCTCGCCCGCGTCACCGTGGTCACTGCGTTCCCCGCGTTCCCCAAAACCACCACCTCCGCCAACATCTTCGCCAGCACCCCAGCCATCATCTCCACCATTAACCCTAGCACCTAACTTTATAACGATATCCTCATGCATAAACTCGTACACCAACTGGCCCCATTAATACCTCTCCCCAACAAAACTCGCTGCAGCCGGCTTCTACCACTTAACCACGGACGACTACTATGAAGAAGAAGATGTCGTGGAGTGCGCCTTCTGTGGTGTACAGTTCTGCGAGTGGGACGATTTCGACTCCCCCATCAAAGAGTTAATGCTAGACCATGAGGACAACTGCCCCCGGCCCGAACTCAGAGCCGACCTTTACAACCACCTCCCACTAATTACACCCACAAACACCGCAACACCATGCACACCGAACAAGAACCATACTCTCACCACGCCCCACGCACCGAAGAAACCATCTCCAAGCCGCATACCTCGACTATTACCGAAACGCAACCTAATACCCTCCAATTACCCCAACCAACAAATACTCAGCCGCCGCCTCAATCGCCCGCCCATCTGCCACGTCCATTACTACCCCTAGCATCCTCTCCACAACCACGTACATACGCCTCAGTACTCGCTTCACCGCTCCCAGCACAACCGAATTGTCTCAGCCAGAAGCCGCCAGGTCCCCTACTTACAGTACAAGATCTTATAACACGATTCCGTAATAAACCGTCTCCATTCCAACAACAACCGCCAGCATTACAATACGACCTAGCCGTAGCAGCAACAAGCTCTCTATCAAAATTTCTATTCTCAACACTCCCAGCGTTCACTAGATTCCTATCAGACATACGAGGGGTACAATATATTAGGAATCGTTCTTAGAGGTACCTAAAGCCTATTAGTACTTACTTACAAATTACTATTAGTTTATTTAATTAGTATATGTAGTAAAGGTTCTTACTTTACTAATTAATTTAGTTTTATTATTTATGTCACGGTGGTGCTACAAGCAGAATGTCAAGTGCTCAAGGAGGAGCGCTGATTAATTACTAAGTACAGTAACAAGGTAGTAATTCAAGACGTTGCGTGAAGAAGAGAAGAAACAAGACGGATTGCGAGTAGAAATATTCGGGCGAGGGCTCGTGCGCTAGCGCGAGGCCAATGCGTAATCACATGATACAAAAAGAAGCTTATAAAAAAAGCTTCTACAAAAAGCTCTTCATTATATTATAGACAGTTACTATAATAATTTAATATACTAGTTAATACTTTTATAGTTTATTAACGTTTTTTTTAAATAAAGTAAATAATTAGGTAATATATTAAATTTAATAGATTTTTAAATTAAAATTATATTATTTTACTAAATTATTTATTAATATATTATTATAATATAAGTTGTTTAAAAAATAACTTTATTTTATTTATAATAAATTATTTATTAAAAGTTTTTATATACTAATTAATAAGTATATACTTTGTTATAATTAATATAAATTTATAAGTAATTATATATAATTATAAATAATAAAGTACTATATTAAAGTTACTTTAATATAAAAAATTTAAATAAAGTTATTAAAGTATTTATAAAAAAGTACTAATAAAAGTATGTTATATAATATTATATAACTTAGTATATAATTTTTTTTAAATATAATATATAATAAGTTATTACATACTTAAAAATACATTATATAATTAACTTTTTAAATAATATAGTAAAATATTAACTAAAATAAAAAACATATTAAAATAAAATAAAAAATTAAAAGTTAGCAACAAAATATTATAGAATATAATTAACTATTAATATAAATTAAAGAATTTAATAAAGTATTAAAATAAGAAATAAAAATACTAGTAAATAGTAATGCAAAATATTAAATAATAATAGAATATTTATATACTTAATTATAAAGTATAATAGATATTTTTTTATTTAAAATAAAAATGTAATGGGCTAGAGCCTAGGATGGTTAACTAAAATAGTTATCTTAACTTTAACTTTATATATAACCACGTGACCTTAGTGACTTAGCAGAAGTAGCTATTAAGTCTCTATAGTATATATAGTTAACTCTTTATTAAATCTACTCTATTACACCCAATTGCTATTATTAGCCTGGATTTTTATATTTAGATTTAATTAACTTTATTTCTTATAAGAGGCTGAGAGGCCTCTGGTAGTATAATTAACTTTATAAAAAAATATAAGGCTCTCTAGTATTTAGAAAAGCTATCTAGTAGTATAGTAAGTATTAATAAATACTAATAACTACTTAGTATTTATACTAATAGCCTGAGCAACAAACCTGCTTAATATAGAATATAATAATAAATAAATTAGCTGCGAACTACGCTGGTTACTTGCTTTATAAGAGTTAGAAGTTCCAGCTATTAAAATAGTAATAAGCTAAGTAGAAGTTAAACTTAATAACTACTCTACTTAGCGTAATAAAGGGAAAGTTTTATTTCTAGTAAATAGAGCCAGTAACAGCACCTCACTCAGGGAAATTATAAACATATTATAAGTAATATCTAAAAGGTTAACTATATTAGAAGGTTGTAATTCCCTATTAAGGTTACTCTTATAAGTTCTAGTGATAACACTAGTAACTTCCTTTATACTAATACTATAACTAGTAATTAAACTAGTAATTAAACTATTTAATTTTCCTAAACCTCTTATGTTTAATAGTATATAGTCTTTTTATTCTATGTTTAAGTATTAAGCTAAGGCTAAGTTATAATTTAACAGATACTATATAGGCAGTAAGAAAGAACAGATAGACTATTTCTTTTAGTATTTAAAAGAATAAGTAGTATAAACTGTTTTCTTATAGCTCTCTAATTAAAGAAATAATACCACCCTTAAAGCAATATAGGCGTTTATAGACTCCTAGTTTAAAAACTAGTACTAAAGGTAAAAGTCTCTAGATAAGCTGCAAAGCATAAAATAGAAAAAAAAGTTAGTAAGAGAATACTATATAGAGTTTAATAAGAAGCTACTGCTAGTAGGAAGTAATTAGCTAAATAAAAATATAAAGAAAAGTATATTTACTTAGGGATTAAATAGAGAGCTCTAAAAGCATATTACAGCCTTTTTAGTAATACTAAGCTTTAAAGAGTATACTTAAGAAGTAATTCATGTTAGTAATAACCTTATATAGATTATATTAAGTAACTATAGAACTGCTATAGCTATTTATATAATACTATTTATACTAATATCTAAATTAATAGATTAGAAAGTAATACCCACGTATATAGGGGTAGTAAAGCTATAGGATAACTAATCTAAAACACTTTAAATAAGCTAAAAGAAATTTAACTAATACTATAAGTAAAGCCTCTATTATTAATACAGTTCTCCTAGTTATATAAAGAATAAGTATAAATATATAAGAGTAAATTAGTTACGCTTAGCTACTATAGTATTAATAAAAACTAAATAAATAAATGCTAACAAAAGAGACGAAGAAGACGGAGATAAAGAAAAAAAAGAAAAAGTATTAGGGAAAGAATAGCTTTTACTTATAGTTACAAGTAGAGGCCTCTAGCCGAAATAAGTAAAATAATATTATAAAGAAAATAATAGAAGTTCTAAAATATACATATAGATATAGACTTTATTACTATATACTTATTAATTAACTAGACGAATATCGCATACATAATGATTAATACTAGGTGTTTATATTATAGTCTTATAAGCTTTATTTTTACTGCTAAAGTCTGTTTAGCGCGTATTAACATAGCTTTATAAGAGATTATTAGAGTATATAAAAAACCTAAAAAGGTTACCCAGGTTACATAAATTAATCTTAATATTAAAGGATATATTAAATAAGTCTATATATATGTTATTAATAACGCGCTTAGGTTTAATCTTATTTTAAATAAACTCTAGATAAATTAAAATAATATTATAATCACGCCAGCAAAGAAATCGTTCTATATTCATACTTTAAGAATAAGAGTTTATAATAAGAAAAAGAAGAAACTATGCTAGTAGAAGCTAATAGAAGTTAACACAGCTACTTTTTTAATATGGATAGATAGATTAAAAAGAACAAGTAAGATACGTATTTTTATAGTATTACTAGTAAACATTTAAAAGGCTTTAGTGTTTAAACTAAAGCTAGATTCTAGAATACTACTTTCTAAGGCCTATTAGAAGTACCTAAAGCTGTTTCTAGAGAAAGAAGTAGATAAACTCCCACCACTGCAAGGTTATAGAATAGACTATTATATTAAATTTAAAAAGATTAATAAGAAGGACCCTGAGGTCCCATAGGGACCGCTGTATAATATATTAAAAAAGAAATTATTAGTACTATAAAAAGAGTTAATACTGCTACTAGAGAAAGGCTTTATTTACGTAAGTAACTTCCTAACTATAGTTTTAGTACTATTTATATATAAGTCTAGTAGAAACCTTTACTTTTATATTAACTATTATATGCTTAATAAGATTTCTAAAAAGAATAAATATTCTCTTCTCCTAATCTATAAGACGCTTAGCTAGATTAGTAAGGTAAAATAATATACTAAGCTTAATATTTTAATAGCTTTTTATAAGATTTATATTATAAAAGGAGATAAATAGCTAACGGCCTTTTATATAAGATTTAAACTCTTTAAATAGCTAGTTATACCTTTTAGACTAGTAGAAACCTTTAGTATATTTTAGTAATATATAAACTAAACCCTATAGAAGTATCTTAACGAGTTCTGTTTAGCTTTTTTTAATAATATACTTATTTACTCTTTAAGCTTACTAGAAGAGTATTACTAGTAAATTAATTTAGTACTAGAGAAACTTAGCGCTGTAGGTTTATATCTAAATATTAAGAAATACAAATTCAAAACTAAGAGCACAAAATATCTAGAGTTTATTATTAAAGTAAGACAAGGAATTTGAATAGATCCTATTAAGATAAAAATAATTACCAAGTAACAGCCTCTAATAACTATAAAAGAAGTTAGAAGCTTTCTTGGATTCGCTAATTTCTATTATTAGTTTATTAAGTCTTTTTTAGAAATTGCTGTTTTATTTATAAGACTTATAAGTAACATACTGTTCTAATAGACTAATAAAAAGTAAACAGTATTTAACAAACTAAAAGAGATCTTTATATCGGAACTAGTACTAGCCTAATTTAATTCTAATTATAAGACTATTTTAGAAGCTAATTTTTTAGGTTATATAACTAGAAAAGTTCTTTCACAATACGGTGATAATAGTATACTATGTTTATATATATATTTTTTAAAAAAGAACATACCTGCAGAGTATAATTACAAGATACATAATAAAAAACTTCTTATAATTATTTATTGCCTAGAGGCATGAGATGCTGAATTATGGTCTATTAAAAAATTCTAGGTTATTACTAATTATAAGAATCTTAAGTACTTTATAAGGTTTTAAAAATTAAGTAAAAAATACACGCGCTAGCAGTTATTCCTTAGCTGATATAATATAAAGATTTAATATAAACTAGAGAAAGAAAATGTATAAGCTAATGCACTATTAAGACGCAAATAGAATTATTTAAGTAAAAAAAATAATAAAAGACTAAAGAGCTATATAATTCAGCTACTGAAGCTAGTAGTTATATATTAAAAAAAAGAGCTTAAATTAAATAATAATAGGCAAGTAGTATAGGCTTTCTCTACTTAAATTAGTTTTTTAATAATTATAGAAGATAGTATAACTGAAGTCTAGAAATCTTATGCCTAGGAGTCTTATAATAAGCTTAAATAAAAATAGCATAATATAGTACTAGATAATAAAGTGTATATAAAAGTAGTATAAGTTTTTTATAATTAGGAGTAGAGATTTTTTCTAAAGCTTAAACTAAAAGTTTCGCTGGCTAAGTACACAATTAACGAAGATAGAACCCTTTATTATTAGAATAAAAAGTAGGTGCCTGACTTAAAGCCATTAAGAATATTAATTATTTACTAGATTTATTTATTATAAGTAATAGGACACCCAGGACAGCAGAGCACCTATTTAATGTTAATAAAAAATTACTTTTAGCTAGGGATATTAAACCACGTACGGTGTTATATTTAAAACTATAATATCTATAGCTATATAAAGCTATAAAGAGATTACTAGTAAGGGCTATTACGCCTATTATCTATTTCTAATCATATTTAGAAGAAGATCTTAATAGATTTTGTAACTAGATTACTAGAAAGTAATAGCTATATAGTTTTACTAGTAATTATTAATAGACTAAGTAAAGACATAACTCTCTACTCTTTTTTAAATATAGATATTAAAATAGTAACATAGGCTTTTATCTGTAAGATTATTACTTACTATTAGATTTCTAACACTATAGTATCTAATTACAGCAGCTAATTTATTAGTGAGTTCTAAACTAAGCTTTATAAAATTCTATAAATTAAAAGGCGATTATTGACAGCGTTTTATCCGCAAATAAATAGTTTAACAGAAAGAATAAATAGTATAGTTAAGGCTTATCTTTAAGTATTTATTATGTAGGACTAAGTAAACTAGGCGAAGCTCTACCTAATAGCTAAAATTATAGTAAAGAAAAGAGATACTATTTTAATAGGAATAAGCCTATTCTTTCTCTAGCATAGATATAATATAGAACTGCTATAAGTAAATATTAAAACTAGGCGTAATATAATAGCTTAAGAGCTAAAAGCTAGCGCTAGAGAAATTATAGGAAAACTAAAAGAATATATTAACTTAGCACAGGCAACTATAGCTAAGGCATAGTAAGAATAAAAAAAATAGATAAACTAATATTAGAATAAAGCCCCGTAACTGCGTGTTAGAAATAAGGTATAATTAAAGCTTAGTAACTAACTCTCTACTAGACAAGGAAATAAGAAGCTAGATTAAAAGAATGCTAAATATACTATAGAAAATATAATTAGTTTACACGCTATAAAGCTAAATACGTCCCTAAAACTAAACCTAACGTTTTATATAGATAGACTACGGCTAGTAAGTAATAACCTATTACTAAGCTAGTCTACAGACAACCCTCAGCTACTACTAATTTAGATAGATAACTATAAAAAGCACGTAGTGTAGGATATCGTTACTAAGATATAGACGAGACAAGAGTGAGGCTACTAGCTATAATATAAAGTAAAGTAAAAAGGCTATATATTAATAACTATAGAGCTAGTAAGCCAGCTAAAAGACATAGTAGTATTAGACTATTAAAAGGAGTATATAGTATTTCTGTGAAAAGGTAGACATAAACTCCTACCAGTAAACTACTAATAAGAGCTTTAGAAGAAGCTATAGTAAATAGAACCTAAGATAGGCCTATAAAGGCCCCTAGGTGAACGGTTCACCAAAGAGCCCCTATCTAGTCTATAAGAAGGGGGTTAATATAATAGGCTAGAGCTTAGAATAGTTAATTAAGATAGTTATCTTAGCTTTAACTCCGTGCGTAACTACGTGACCTTAGCGACTTAGTAGGGGTAGCTATTAAGTCTCTATAGCGTACATAGTTAACTCTTTATCAAATCCACTCTATTACACCCAATTGCTATTATTGGCCTGGATCCTTATATTTGGATTTAATTAACCCTATTTCTCACAAGAGGCCGAGAGGCCTCCGGTAGTATAATCGACTTTATAGAAAAGCGAGAGGCTCTCTAGTATTTAGGAGAGCCATCTAGTAGTACAGCAAACATTAATAGACGCCAATGACCACTCAGTACCTGCACTAATAGCCCGAGCAATGAACCTGCTTAATATAGGATACAATAACAAACAGATTAGCCACAAACTACGCCGGTTGCTTACTTCACAAGAGTTGGAAGTCCTAGCTGTTGAAACAGTGATAAGCTAAGTAGAGGTTGAACTCAACGACTACCCTGCTTAGCGCGATAAAGGGAAAGTTCCATCCCCAGCAAATGGAGCCAGCAACAGCACCTCACTCGGGGAGATTATAAACGTGTTACGAGTAATATCTAAAAGGCTAACTACACTAGAAGGTCGCGATTCCCTATTAAGGCCACCCCCACAGGTTCCAGTGACGACACTAGCAACTCCCTTCGTGCCAACGCCACAACCAGCAATCGAACCAGTAGTCAAACCATTCAATTTCCCTGAACCCCCTATATTTGATGGCACATGGTCTCTTTACCCTACGTTCAAGCATCAAGCCAAGGCCAAGTTACGATTTAACGGATACCATATGGGCGGTAAGGAAAGACAGATAGACTATCTCTTTCAGCGTTTAAAGAGACAAGCAGCACAAACCGTCCTCTCATAGCTCTCTAATCAAAGAAACAATACCACCCTTAAAGCAATGTGGGCGTTTATGGACTCCCAGTTTAAAGACTAGTACTAAAGGCAAAAGTCTCTAGACAAGCTGCAAAGCATGAAACAGAAAAAAAAGTCGGCAAGAGAATACCACATGGAGTTCAATAAGGAGCTGCTGCTAGTAGGAAGTAATCAGCTAAACAAAGACATAAAGAAGAGTATGTTTACCCAGGGATTGAATAGAGAGCTCCAGAAGCACATTGCAGCCCTTTTAGCAACACTAAGCTTCAAAGAATACACTCAAGAAGTAATTCGTGTCAGCAACAACCTCATACAAATTATATTAAGTAACTGTAGGACTGCCACGGCTATCTATACAACGCTATCTACACTAACGCCTGAACCAATGAATTAGGAAGCAACACCCACGCATGCAGGGGCAGCGAAGCTACAGGACAACCAATCTAGAATACTCTAGGTAAGCCAAAAGGAATTTAACTGACGCCGCAAGTAAGGCCTCTGTTATCAATGCGGTTCTCCCGGCCATATGAAGAATAAGTATAAACATGCAAGAGCAAATCAGTCGCGCCTAGCTACTACAGCATTAGCAAAAGCTAGACAAATAGACGCTAACGAAAGAGACGAAGAAGACGGAGATAAAGGAGAAGAAGAAGAAGCGTTAGGGAAAGAATAGCTCTTGCTCACAGTCACGAGTAGAGGCCTCCAGCCGAAATAGGCAAGGTGGCATTATAAAGAGAATAGCGGAAGTTCCGAAATGCACACATAAACACAGACTCTATTACTATACACTCATTAATCAACCAGACGAATATCGCATACACAATGATTGATACCAGGTGTTTATGCTATGGTCTTATGAGCTCTACTTTTACTGCTAAAGCCTGTTTAGCGTGTATCAACATAGCCCTGCGGGGGATCGTCAGAGTATATAGGAAACCTAAAAAGATTACCCAGGTTGCATAAATTAACCTTAATGTCAAAGGATATACTGAATGAGCTTATGTATATGTTATTAACAACGCGCTCAGGTTTAATCTTATCTTAAGCAAGCTCTAAACAAACCAAAATAATATTATAATCACGCTAGCAAAGAAATCGTTCTACATTCATACTTTAAGAATAAGAGTTCATAGTAAGAAAGGGAAGAAACTATATCAGTAGAAGCTAATAGAGGTTAGCGCAGCTACTTTTTTAATATAAATAGATAAATTAAAAAGAATAAGTAAGATACGCATCTTTATAGTATTACTAGTAGACATTCAAAAGGCCTTAGCACCTAAACTAAAGCTAGATCCCAGAATACTACTTCCTAAGGCCTATCGGAAGCACTTAAAGCTGTTTCTAGAGAAGAAAGCAGACAAACTCCCACTACTATAAGGTTATAAAATAAACCATTATATTAAACTTAAAAAGATTAATAGGAAGGACCCTGAGGTCCTATAAGAACCACTGTATAATATATTAAAAAAGAAACTACTAGTACTATAAAAAGAGTTAATACTGCTACTAGAGAAGGGCTTTATTTACGTAAGTAACTCCTTAACTATAACCCTAGTACTATTTATATATAAGTCTAGCGGAGGTCTTTACTTTTATGTCAACTACCGCGCGCTTAATAAGATTTCTAAAAAGAATAAATACTCTCTTCTCCTAATCCATAAGACGCTTAGCTAGATTAGTAAGGTAAAATAGTATACTAAGCTTAACATTTCAGCAGCCTTCTATAAGATTCGTATTAAAAAAAAAATAAATAGCTAACAGCCTTTTATATAAGATTTGGACTCTTTAAATAGCTGGTTATATCTTTTAGACTAGTAGGAGCCCCTAGTATGTTTTAGCAATATATAAACTAAACCCTATAGAAATATCTTAACGAGTTCTGTTTAGCCTTTTTTAATGATATACTTATTTACTCTTCAGGCTTACTAGAAGAGTATTGCTGGTAAATTAATCTAGTACTAGAGAAACTTAGCGCCGCAGGTTTATATCTAGATATCAAGAAATACAAATTCGAAACTAAAAGCACGAAATATCTAGGGTTTATTATTAAAGTAGGGCAAGAAATTTAAATAGATCCTACTAAAATAAAAGCAATTACTGAGTAACAGCCTCTAACAACTATAAAAGAAATCAGAAGCTTTCTTGAATTCGCTAATTTCTATTATTAGTTTATTAAGTCTTTTTCAGAAATCACTGTCCTACTTATAAGACTTATAAGCAACGTGCCGTTCTAATGGACTAATAAAAAGCAGACAGTATTTAACAAACTAAAAGAGATCTTTATATCGGAACTAGTACTAGCCTAATTTAATTCTAACTATAAGACTGTTTTAAAAGCTGACTCTTTAGGTCACATAACTAGAGAAGTCCTTTTATAATACAGCGACAATAGCGTGCTGTGTCTATGTACGTATTTTTCAAAGAAGAACATACCTATAAAGTATAATTACGAGATACACGACAAAGAACTCCTTGCAATTATTCATTGCCTGGAGGCATGGGATGCTGAATTACGGTCTATTAAAAAGTTCTAGGTTATTACTAATCACAAGAACCTTGAGCACTCTATAAGGCCTTAAAAATTAAGCAAAAGACACACGCACTAGCAGTTATTCCTTAGCCAATATAATATAAAGATTTAATATAGGCTAGGGAAAGAAAATGTACGAGCCGACGCACTATTAAGACGCGAATAGAATCGTCCAAGTGGAGAAAACAACAAAAGACTAAAGAGCCATACAATTCAGCTACTGAAGCCAGTAGTCACATGTTAGAAAGAAGAGCTTAAATCAAACAACAACAGGCAAGCAGTATAAGCTTTCTCTGCTTAAATCAGTCTTTCAACGATTACAAGAGATAGCACAACCAAAGCCCAGAAGTCTCGTGCCCAGGAGTCTTATAACAAGCTTAAATAAAGATGACATAATGCAGCACTAGACGATAAAGTGTACATAAGAGTAGTATAGGCCCTCCGTAATCAGGAGCGGAGATTTCCCCTAGAGCTCGAACTAAAAGTTTCGCTGGCTAAGTACACGATTAACGAAGATAGAACCCTTTATTATCGGAATAGAAAGTAGGTGCCTGACTCAGAGCCATTAAGGACATTAATCATCTACCGGATTTATTCGTCGCAAGTAACAGGACACCCAGGACAGCAGAGCACCTATCTAATATTAATAAGAGATTACTTTTAGCCAGGGATGTTGAACCACGTACGGCGTTACATTCGAAACTGTGATGTCTGTGGCCGTACGAAGCTATAAAGAGATCACCAGCAAGAGCTGTTACGCCCGTTGCCTATTCCCAATCATATTTAGAAAAAGATCTCAATAGATTTTGTAACCGGATTACCAGAAAGTGATAGCTGTATAGTCTTACTGGTAATCACTAACAGGCTAAGCAAGGACATAACTCTCTGCCCTCTTCCAAACATGGATATCAAAACAGTAACATAGGCTTTTATCTGTAAGATTATTGCTTACCATTAGATTCCTAACGCTATAGTATCTAATCACGGCAGCCAATTTATCAGCGAGTTCTGGACTAAGCTTTGCGAAATCCTATGAATCGAAAGGCAATTGTCGACAGCGTTCCATCCGCAAACAGACGGTTCAACAGAAAGGATGAACAGCACAGTCGAGGCCTATCTTCAAGCGTTTATTATGTAGGACCAAGCAAACTGGGCGAAGCTCTGCCTGATAGCTGAGATTACAGTAAAGAGAAGAGACACCACCTCAACAGGAATAAGCCCATTCTTTCTCTAGCACGAATACAATATAGAACTGCTATAAGTGGATATTAGAACCAGACGTAACATAACAGCTCGAGACCCAAAAGCTAGCGCTAGAAAAATCATAGGAAAGCTAAAAAAGTGTATTAACTTAGCACAGGCAACCATAGCTAAGGCATAGCAAGAGCAAGAAAGACAGGCAAACCGACATCAGGATGAAGCCCCGTAACTGCGTGTTAGAGACAAGGTATAGCTAAAGCTCAGTAACCAACTCTCCACTAGACAAAGAAATAAGAAGCTAGACTAAAAGAATACTAAATACACTATGGAAAATATAATTAGCCCGCACGCTATAAAGCTAAATACGCCCCCAGGGCTAAACCCAACGTTTCATGTAGACAGACTACGGCTAGTAAGCAACGACCCATTACCAAGCCAGCCTACAGACGACCCTCAGCCACCACCAATCCAAGTGGATGACCACAAAGAGCACGTAGTGTAGGATATCATCGCCGAGATACAGACGAGACGAGAGCGAGGCCACCAGCTACAGTACGAAGTAAAGTAAAAAGGCTATACATTAATAACTATAGAGCCAGCAAGCCAGCTAGAAAACACAGCAGTATTAGACTATTAGAAGGAGCATACAGCGCCTCTGCAAAAAGGCAGACACAAACTCCTACCGGCAAACTACCAACAAGAGCTTCAGGAGAAGCCACAGCAAACAGAACCTGAGATAGGCCTACAGGGGCCCCCGGGTAAACAGTTCACCAGAGAGCCCCTACCTAGTCTATAAGAAAGGGGGTAATGTAATAGGCTAGAGCCTAGAATAATTAACTAAAACAGTTATCTCAGCTTTAACTCCGTGCGTAACCACGTGACCTTAGCGACTTAATAGGGGTAGCTATTAAGTCTCTATAGCATACGTAGTTAACTCTTTATCAAATCCACTCTATTACACCCAATTGCCATCATTAGCCTGGATCCTTACAAAAAAAGGTTTAAGTTTAAAACTTTGAGTGTTTTTATTAGTTATAAAATTAACTTTATATAATCAAGTTTTTATTATTTTATATTAAAAGAATACTAAATTCTTTTTATATAATTAATTTTTTAATTTTTTAACTATTTTTTATATAACTTTTTTAGTACTACTTTTTTAGTACTACTTTTTTTTATTACTACTTTTTTATTAAATACTACTTTTTTAATACTATGTTTTTAATACTACTTTTTTTATACTATTTATTTTATAGTATTTTTTTATATAATATTTAATACTACTTTTTTAATATTATTACTTTAATAAATATTTTATACTACTTTTTTTATTTTACTTTTTTATTACTATTTTTTTATTACTACTTTTTTACATAGCCTTTTTATACTACTTATTACTAAAAATAACAAAGTTTTTTAATATTTATGTTAACTTTATTATTATGAATTTTAATATTAATTTATATTATTTTAGCATTTAAGTAATTAAGAATTTTAAGCATGTAATTTTTTTTATATACTTTTTTATTTTTTAAAGTAAATTCTTTATAGTACTATATGAAAAGTACTATTTAATAAAATTTTACTTAAACAAAATTTACTTAATTAAAAGTGTTATTAAAAATTTTTATTATTTAAAAATATTTTATTATTATTAAAAAGTAATTTAAATAAACTTATTTTAATATCTTTATTTATAGTTTTTAAATATTACTTTAAAATTTAATATTAATATACTTAATATAAGTTTTATTACTATAAAAATTAGTAAAAACACTAAATAGTAAGTTTTTACATAGGTAGTAGAGAAATTAACTTTTTTTTAATAACTAAAATACTAAAGTAAACATAAACTAATAATAAATTTTTATTAAATACTTAAAGTAAAGGTAATTTAAAAGTGAAAATAATATTTATGGAATTTATTAAAATAATTAATTTATTTAAAGTATATTAATATTTGAAAAATATTTAATATTTAATTTATTTTAGTTTTATAGCTATATTTAGCTATTTAATTTTTTAATAATGTTAAACTTTTAATTATATTAATTATATTATATGTACCTTTAATTTATTAATACTTCATTATTTAAAATTATTATTTTTTATATATTTATTATAATTTTTTACTTAATTTTTTTATTAAGCTTTTTATTTATTTAGTAATTAGCTAGTTAATTAACTAATAGCTAAAATATATATACTTGTTTTATATACTTAGTTTTTTATTTAAATTTTTAAAGTTAATTATATAATTTATACTTTTATATAATAATATATTAATAGAACTTAAAATATATACCTTTAATACGTTACACTAAAATTAGTAGTATTAAAAAATAAGACCTTATTACCTTATTATAAAATATTAATAAAATATACTATTATTATTATATATTTAATTATATACTTAATTTGTTATTACATTATTTAATTAATAAATAATATTTGAAATAATATTTATAAATACTTTAATTACTAAAACATAAGTTTTATTAGAATATACTTAAATTATTATATTAAAATTAACATATTTTAATTTAAATAATGTATTTTTATGTAAAATTATATAACTTAATTACTTTACTTTAACTTACTATTAAAAGTTATTATTTATATAGTTTAGTAGTTTATAGTTACTATAATTAATACTTTTATTAATTTATAACTATATATATAAGTTTTTTTATTCATTTAAATTATAAAATAGTTTATTAATAAATTAATAATATAGTTATAACTTTAATTTTACTACATTTAGTTACCTAATTCAATTAATTTTTATTTTATTTTTATTTTTATTTTATTTTTATTTTTATTTTATTTTTATTTTATTTTTATTTTATTTTTATTTTATTTTATTTTATTTTTTTTTGGTTTTAGATATTTTAAAATACAAGAACGTAGAGACTCTTGTTTAACCTTTTTAAGTACTAGCTATGTAGCTTATTTTCTTGATAAAGCAGATAAGAATTTAGGTATGTTAGTATAGTATATGACGCGGATTTCGCTCTATTAAAAGAGAAATACTTTTCTTTTAAGTATTATCTAGCGCATGTGAAGAGCAAGGCTTCGCGCAGAGCCCTGTCGGTTCCGACCATGGGACGGGAATCAGCACAATTTCTCGGCTCACCGGAGAATTACGCCTTTAATCCAGGATGCTAGTCTTGGTTTCGACGTAGGTACTCTTGGTGGATTCACTTCTCTGTCTGTTTCGCTAGTGATATGAACCGATTGGAGTCAACTATGTTGACGTTTCGGTGTTCAGATAGTTGAGTTGCGCAAGCGACTATAGTTCAAGGATTGTTACTTAGATTTCAGTACGACAGCTATTGCTCAGTTTCAGATACGGAAATGGATATGCAAGGTTAGTCTCATCTTTAGGAAATGTCGCTTGTTTGAAGTGAATCATAAGCAATGAAAAAAGTTGGAACAGGTCGTCTTATGCGGATGACTCGACATTACTGTAGTGTTCATTTAGACCCATTGGTCATTTTCTAGCTATGGGAATTGAAAATGCGTGTAGACATATTCTTACAGCGAAAGATTCTCTTACCTTCCCTTCTCTATGCATCGGATATGCGGAGCCTGTGCCGGTGTTCTAAAGGCTTATCTATTGACCTGGCCGCCACTTGAGGTCCAAAAGGGAAACATTTTGAGGCGAGAGGTTTATCGATTGTCTTGAAGGTATAAGCAGTCAGCATTGATTGGCGAGAAAGGACACATAGAAGGCGGGCTGTCAGTTGTTGTACGCAGTGGCCAAGACTTACCGCAAGCTGCACTGTAAATAGTGGATCACTAGAGCCGCTCTTCGAAGCAGCAATGTTTAGCTGCGCGCCAATGTTCGCGCTGACGTTTACACCAAGCGTTTTCTTGGGCTGTCCTGGTGTGTCGGGGCAGGCTCCTTGTGGAGCTATTCGCATGTTAGCATCTGTAACGACTATAATATGCATGGGGATACTGACAGGCTACTGCGGCAAGCTTGGCGTTGATGTTCGGGACTTTCATATTGAGGCCAATCTCAAAGCCTTGACCTAGACACCTGTTAGACACGGGATAATGAACAGAGTAGGGTGGATACTTGCCTAGCGCCTCCGCCTTCAATTCCAAACTCGGCTGCAAAAATACCGCAACACCTCCAGAAATCGATGCATCAACTTTCACATCGAGTGGATCAATAGAAGGCTCCCAGCCGGAGAACTTGTTCGACTTAGGGTCCAAAAGATCAACCTCAAGTACAGCCTTGTCATCTAGCTTCGCGGTCGCTCCTCCTGTAACACCAGCGGTTACAGAGATTCCAGAGAGTTCAGCTCCCACGGCCACAGTCAGGAACGGACCAAGATCAAGGACCCCAGGAATGGTAATACCGCTTATAGGAACCTTCAGAATATCGAAGGTCTTTGTGAGAGAATCAGTAACACTACCGCTGCCTGAAAGTTTAACTTGTGCTATAGCGGAAACGCCTTTAGGCGATACTTTCATGCTAGCACCGGTGGGGACAAAAAGCTTTTGGGAGATTCGGAACTCCATATCGAACTGACCCGTCGAGCTGCAATTTGAGCATGCGAGATTGGCCGAAAGCCCATTTGCAGAGATACCGACCGAGAAGGGGAAGTCGTGCTTCATATCGATTGAAGTGGTTTTCGTGATGTCTCTCGGCCGCACTTTGCTGCCAGTCTCAGGGGCTTGTGTAACTTGTCCAACTACCAGGTCATAGCTGTGTGCAATAGCCTTCCAATCGCTTGAGTTTGCGGCCAAAGTAGCCCTGTTGGCTTCCTCGTCATATTTGATAGACGAGACAATGAAAGGCATCCTGCGAGTGTTGTTACCACAGTCTCCGACGCCTGCCACCATAACAAAGCTGTGATTGTCTTCCCCGTTCACCCAATCCCAGACTTTTTGTGCGTATTTGAAAGTGGCATCATCCTCGAATGTAAGAGCAAGATTATCTGTATTGCATTCGACCGACTTCAGCATGCCATCGAATCTCTCCATGGACAGGATGTTCTCAGTATCCGCCGGCATATATACTGTCAGATTGGCAACTGCGGCATCCGCTGCGTCTTGTAGTTCTATTAGCAGAAGCTATCCATCTTGAGGAATGAATTTTACCGTCATCACCCCAAAGGAATGTCTCTGTACTTTTCAGGTCTAAACCTGAGGCGTCTGCACGCCTGCTATTGCCTCGTCCACCTGAAGGGCGAATAGGTACGAGGGTCCTGCCCAGCACATGGCAGGTATTGAAAAGAAGGAATGGAAGAATCCACCGCGCAGAATTATGCAACAACATTATGAGTTTATATTTAATCGTCCAAGATCGAAACGATAGTAGTTGCGAAGACGAAGAAGTACGAAAGAAAGAAAGAGTGGTATAATGGACTGAACGAAAGACTAAAATTTGATCGAATGAATGTTAGAAGATATTGGGGTATGCGCTACACTCAACACCATGCTAGCATGTGCTAGGGATATATAGTAACGAAAGCCTCATAGCCAAGAAACAAAGTCCGTCAGGGGCAACCAGCTGGTACCTCAGGCTGTCAGGTAACCACCGCACAAGTCCGCCAGGAGAGACCATACGACCAGCTGCCAGAGTACTCACATTCCTTTTTGGTGGTTATTACGGACCATAGCACAAAGTCCGTTGAAGAATGAGTTTGAACATTTGCCTCGCCCCCTGGAAGTATAAAACGGGTCCAAGATGAGCTGATGGCTCTTCTGGATTGTGATAGGCCTGAAATTGTCCGACGGCTTACACATCTGGCCTTGGCGTAACACGATGTGGGGTTTTACAAGCATCTCGAAACTTCGAATGGCTCAAGGAGCGCCTCACGAGTTTCCTCATCGCGATGATCGCCGTTGAACGCAGTGTTAATGAAGGACGTGTTCTCGTATGGTGACGCGAACGCCGTGAGAGAGGCCTTGGTATGCATCTCCCGCTACCATTGGGGAGATGAAATAAGTGCTTGGATGGATGTGGTGTGGACTGAGCTATGACAAAGCGGATGTGTGGCTAACGCCGTGACAGCCCCGCTTCGGCTATGCCTTATCCATATGGCATAGTCACGTGAACCCAATTAAATAAATTATTGAAAGGGCTGGTTGAAGCTATGTCCTAAGTAGACGTTGCTTTATGTTACATTTCCTGCTCTGCTCAACCTCTGACCATATGTTGCTGTTTCTAAATTCAGCCGTGTGACTTGTTGACTTATCATTTGGGTACTGGAAGCGTAGGTGAGACTTGCGTTCTTTGCACCCTATCCTCTTCGTTTCTCCTACTGTTATTACATATATCGGAGGAGAGAATCTGGGAACAGCGTATTCAGTCATCTCAGAAAATACGCAATCGCCTTACAGCTTGTGGCGGCAGCTGTGCAGCGGAGCCGATGCGGCCTGATAACCGTCCTTTAGTGTAGCATGAGTCGTCCCAAACTCGTTCGTTCCTTTTCTCAGTTTCATCCAATTTATTTCTATGGATCCATTCGAAGGAATATTTTCAGGGAAGCTAGAATCTTCTCCAGGTAGAGCAAACTTGTTAGCTTAACTACTACGTCCACTCATCATTGCTGCATCCCTTGAGAGTGATCGGTCACATCACGTGGTTTCCGCCAATATGGCATATTGGAGGGGATCAAAGATTTTGAGTTTGGTCCTTATGAGGCTGTCCCTACAGTAAGTAAATTTTGCTATTATATCCTGTGAGCGAGAAGGTGAGAAATTGAGAAGCATCTTGATCCATTGAGTGAGCGAGCAAACTACTCTACATAAATAACCGGGGAGATGAGCTATGAGAGTGACTGATAAGTTATATAAGGATCAACAAGGGGAAAGGGATCGACAAGGGGAAAAGGATCGACAAAGGGGAAAAAGGATCGACAAGTGGAAAAATATCGCCAAGGGGGATCAACGATGCGGCTGCTCGGTAACATATACCACCGTAGAGAAAGCTAGCCACCTTTTTTGCCTCCTTTCAATTCGGCTTCTCTCCGCAATTATCACGGCTTTGTATCATGCACTAATCCTTCTATCAGGCCATGGCGCATCAACCCCGATGCCCATTACGCGCCCCCCAAAGCAAAGTTGACTCAAGATTTGGGGTTCAACTAGGTTCTGCACTACCAGAGCGGCAAACTGATGCGACGCACAGTTATGCTGCTCCAAGGCAGGTAAGCCTGTAGTGGCATTGGCGATACATCGCTTTTCATCAATAATTCATATGCCGAAATTGAGAACCTCTAGTCTCATTCTCTACAGTACGAGCACAGCCACAAAAGTCTTAGCCACCCAGTCCAGCTGGAACTCCAGCCAAGACATCCCGAACTTCAAAACCGTGCATCTTAACTAGAATGCTATAATAAATTCTGAAAATTTAACTGTAAACGTTCCATACTTTAGAATAATAATATAATCTAATTTTTAAAAGAAATTTTTGTTACCGGTTTTAATGAACTAAAATTAGCCATTATTTTTACCTGATAATTTAAAAAGTTAAAAAATATCAAAAACCTCTAACAGAATATTTTTGGATTATAAAATTTTTTAAGTATAGAAAGTCTATATTTATATTTTTGAAATTCTTATAGAGTTCTGGTAGAGATGAAAGGTATTTGAAATTCGTTTGATTTTGGGTGTTTTTGGATGGCTCGGCTAACTTACCCCAATTTCAGTTAACACATGTTCTTCTCTGCGAAATCAAGCACTGTTGAAGCTCGAATCATTCTGGTTTCTAGTCCAGCTAATAGCTTGTCTTGCTTGAGCAACAGCACAACATAGTCTCCTGTCTAGCCTCAGCCCACTCGGAGAAGAGCTTCGCTTCCTAAATGTTTGCGAGTCCTCGCATCCATCCATTTCACCGGTGGCGGGAAAATATTTTCGATCCGTCACTCTTTACTGCAGTTCAGTTTCTTCCACCACCGGCAACAATTCGCAACGTTCTTCCTGGGACATGTTATCGTTTCCGCTACCTAGGCGCAAATAGATCACTATTGGTTACAACGCGGGAGCACGACTATAGCCGGTGCGCCACTTCTCACATCTTCCGCTGTCACCCAACCATGCCAAGCTTCAGCCCGGCCATTGAACGTTCTGCGTCACCGCCGCCGACCGTCATGACTTATACCAATCCGAGGTTTGAAGTCCATCGTTCTTTCTTTATCCTTTTCGAGGTCGGGTATCCCCTTCATTCAAGGACACTGCATCCAAAGCCAATCCGCAGACCGACGGATGGCCAGCGATCAAGGCCACGTGCAGCCTATCAACAAAGTGGCAGGTCTCTCCCCTACAAGGCCCATAAATCGTTAGCAGGCGTTTACAATATCAACAAATCCATTCAACCTTTCGAAATTGAAGCTCAAACGAACATCGACATCAACAATGTCTATCGTGGAATTGAATGTCTCTCTACTGCCTTGTCATCATCGATGGTAACATCCTGTACGGTCCTGTGATCCCTATCCCAGCCTTGTTAACTGTAGCGCGAAACTTGCTATGAATGGGCCGGAAATCAAATGTGACATTTGTCCCTACCGAGCTGGGTGGAATCTATCGACGCCCGAATACAGGCATGTGGGGAGTAATCGAGACCCTTCTTATGAAGGCCAAGCCTCATTTCCCCCGCCATCGCTTCTGAGTCTTCGGCGAGATGCCAGAAAGACATGTCGCTTCGCGTCCAGGTCGGAATTGGGAAGCAGCTGTCACCGAGTAGCATCTCGTCATCTCACTACAATCAGGGGCCCCGTACGTTGGCTGATTGCGTACCCTCATACGTACTCTCTTACGTACTATCCACCTCTATTGTGTATATAGACCGACTCCCCCACTCATTCAATTGATCATGGGGTTGCTGCTACATTGATTTCTTGCGTAGGGTGACCGCAGCCGAAGAACTGTATCCACATATTCCGAGAAGAATCGCAAAATTAATTCAAGGATAGACGCGTTCTTCGGAGCCGTGCCTCAGCTCTATTCAACAACCGCCCTACACGTAGTGTACAGTGACAGGGAGGGCGGGAGAGCCTGGTCCCCCATAGGAAAGGACTCGGAAATATTTACTCGCAAAGTCGTAGCAGCTCAAAAAGCTAACTTCAGATAATTCTGGTTATTACGGCCATATTTCGGAGACCCTGAACGCCGAGATGCAAACCACTACCAGACAACGAAGATCCATTTCCGGGTTTTTGTTCAGGACCGTGAGACGCATCGACGGGCCTGGTTCCCTGCCGCCAAGGCGATCGGTTCTGATCACGGTGGACGCTAAAGACCGGTGTTCAAAAAGGAGGGATGAACTCTCTGTAAAAGTCATCTAACTACTAAAAAGGCTTCCTCCTCACAACCATCCTTTGTCAGCGTTGATAGGGAACGTAGCGTACTGAAGGGACATCATAACCATCATCGTATTCTAGAGGCCCGCTGTGACCCCTATATTGGGAAATCGATATCTCTAAACAGCACAGTGCAACCCAACCAGGCACAATGTAGGACAGCTGCGGGCGCATTCAATGCTAAAACCATCCCAATCACCTAGAGGATAGGGGATATTGAACAAAACAAGAGATTTGTGTCCCGTGCCCATTCTTTATAGTAGACCTCTCTTCTTGGGCTTTCAGAAATCGGCCGCAAATAAAACGTTGTATCTCAAAATTTTTGAACATTTATCATCCTGCCATGAATCCTTAGAGCCTGTTTCCAGGGATACCTCTACAATGCGCATGTATACAACTGTGTAATTAAACCACCTACGACCACAAGTCAAACGGGACTGAGTCTCTGCCGTAATAACTCGGAACTCGATCACAGACGGCCCGCTATCCAACATGATCCGATCATAGAATCTGCCACTCCCTCAGACTTGGCCTCAGTTTCTTCCAGTTCCATGGATGGGAGGGATGGGAAGAATGCGATGCCAAGTTCGCCATTCCTCAAAACAGAATCAGGCCCAATGATGGAACCGGAATCTGATGGAAACTGAAATGAAGGTGAATCAAACCAGACTTATTCGCACCTTTCAACAAATATAATCGCACATCGAGAACGGGAGAAATGGATTCCGAATCACTCGAATGGGATAGCCCGGATTCGAATACAAACTTATCTCTTTCCAATCTGGAGAATGAAACAGAGCTGAGGGGTATGAGCTCCTCCATGGAGTCCTCGAGGGTTTTACAAGGTAATTCGCACATGACATCTTCAAGAATGGCATACATGGGGCAGATCAACGTCCAGCAGACCAAAACAGCACCGGTGTTTCGCATAGGCGGGCTTTAGTCCAAGGATGCTCTGTACTATACCTAATTAGAAGTGCTAGATAGTTTTCGGTGGTAGTAGTCGTCATTCTTAGCTGTCAACCAAAGTTGAATTTTATATCGCACCAACCTCATGTCTGTTGGTGTTGCATACGCACCTGCAATTCGAATCACCTTCGTCGTCGCCATCAACCTGTATCCTATTAATTGCATCCCATATTCGCCCAATATGGCTTCAGACGCACTTAGTAAACGCCAGCAACGCTTGCGCCTTGTAGGTCTATCCCCAAACGACTCATCCCGATGCAGAATGCGTCTTTAGCCCCCCGACACACCCGGCACGTCGCACGAGGAACAATCGGGTTAGAGGAGGAACAGGCAATCCTAAGAGCAGGAAGCGTCAACGTCAACAGTCATCTAAGAGAGTAGCCAGGAGTTCGTTACGCAGTCGACCCAGCTGCTGGCTTCACAGGAGTCTCAATTGTTAGCTCATGCAGAGGTTTTGGAGCAAGACTTTAGGTCAATTAGTGCACTTACTAAGTGTAATTCTAACTCGGTTCCCGCTTCTACTGAGCTCCAGCGCACCAGGGACGATAGTACGGCTGTTGAGCAAGGCTATCTCATTCCTCTGCCGTCTCAATCCACCTGGGATTGGATTGAGTGGGAGCAATTACCTAGATTTTCTCGCCAGCTCAATTCAACAGCGTCTTTAAACTCCTAGATTTGGAAGTACAGAGTTCCTATTAAAAAGAATGCAAAGGAAGGAAAATCGCACTTCTTTGTGTGCAATCCTAGTAATCTCTGTCTAGGGACTCCCTTTTCGGGTTTAGTGGAGTCCCTGCGCTTATCCATATCGGGCATCGCTCCTCGCCCCATAAATCCGCCGCTTTTGACGTCTATAAAATGCTCGCCTCCCCGTCGCCAGGCTTCCTCCTCATCTCTCTTTCCCTTAATTCTCTAACCTGACCCCGGTGCCTCTGCCGCCAAGCGGCCCACTCATTTCTACGCCTCGCTTGCCTGCTCCCCCAATCTCATCTCCGGCTACCAATCAAAAACTCGCTCTCTCCAATCGGCCAACATGTTGCACGGCTTTCCTAGTTTCCGCCTTATCGTTCTTTTTACCGCGGCAGCCCATGATGCTATTGGTACGGCTTCCGTATAGACCCAATAATCCCGCCAGCTTCAGTTAGATTTGATTCAGATAGCTCTCGACTCTAATTTTTAGTGTATCCTCCCCTTACTTCGTTTAGCAATCTTATGGGACTACATAGCGTCAGGGAAACAATTGGCCTCCAACTGTCCAACTGTCACTGCAAGCCCGGTTTCACTGCCCAGTTTCACTAGAGAGTCGCACCAGGCAGGCTCGGCTAGGCCACGACCCGCTTCTCAGTCATGCAGGTGGCGCTAAGAGCATGTACAGTACTCGCCCAGATTCCACTATACACCAATTGGTGGAGCCTGGGTCCACATGACTGTCTGCATGACGGCAGTGTTGCATTCCGGCGTCACATATCCGGCATAGGGAAGGGCTAGAGCGGCCTTCCAACACAGCAGGGTTCCATTTGGGCGCCAATCTCCCTGCACGATTTGGCCCACGCCACCAGGGGCCTGAAATTGGGCCTCTGGATGAGGATTAGAGCCCAAGTTTGGGTCTCGGTGTTGCCGACGAGTGGAGAATCTGTACTGGGAGCTCCCTAATCAGCGTACGGGGAGCGGATGAAACGGAATAAGCATCTCCAGGTTCGTATGATCGTTAGACGGGCTTTGACGGAAAGGAGGAGGAGGTGCGTCCTGCAGTAGAGCCTGGCTACTGGAAGCTGCCGTCGCGATCTCTTATTCTCTTGACGACTATTGGTGGAGAAGTTGCGCACGATTTACATCTGCGTGACAAGGGAATGCCGCTTTTGTTTCTGCAGCAGCCGTGCTCGGCAGTAGGGCTGCGTTGTGAGAAGCCTGCACATGCCATGTCTAAATGGGAACAGAGGGAATCGGAAAATCTGTGGGATACACTGGCGGGATCCAACTTCGTTCTCCAAAATAATATGTACCTTGTTTCTATACACCATACAACACTTCTCTCGCATACTACACGAACAATATAGACCAAGGTTCTACTCTACATACGTCAAATGTAAAAGCCTAGCTCAATCGAGCTGCAGGACGATATTAACATGCATGAACTGCCCTCTTCGGGGCTACCTCAACTTAGAAACGAACGCCAAAGGCTTGGTGCATATACGGAATGGCTGCTTCGCATACCTCACCTCCAGGTAGGAGGTCCATATCAAACTGGATCTCTCAAACACTGGATAATTCGTTGGACACGAATGCAAGACAAGGGGTGGTTTGAGACCCACGGGGCTAGAGGCGGGATGGTCCCTTCGACAGCTCGCTTCGCAATAATGCAAGCCCAAATCGGTGTCAGCGGTAGTCAATCGGTCTGGCAACAAGCATCACCGCATTGTAGGGGAGTAATATCCACGTTGCTCTCGCGGCAGCGTTCAGCGAGAGTGGGGAGTGAAACTCAATTAAGGAAGTTTGCTAGGTATAAAGGCTCACGATTACCCTCAAGGCTCTATGGGATAACACTGTGTCGGCAGCTACCTTCATTGGTCACGTCCTTTTCCCTTCAACCATTTATCCTGCAAGCACCTCCCTCCTATAGCAGAGATCTCTAGCTGTCGGTCAAAACAGTTCCCTCCCAAGCCGTTCGCTGTACCAAGGCAGGACGAGGTTTTCACTTACCCCTATACGCCGCAATAACACCAAAGTGAGAACAAGCAGTGCCCATTTCTAGATAGCATGGTCACATTTTTTTAGGACTATGCTAAGCATCTATCTCCAAGACTCAGCCATGTCCGACAATCAATCGTCCACCGATTAATCATCCACCACAACGCCGCACAACACCCCACAACACAACTTGCAACCCTCAGAGGAGCAGGGCAGTGGCTCTGTGTCCGTTAACGGAGGCCAACCTCAGAACTGTACTTCAAACACGGCTCCGCAAACCGTAGGTGGTCCGACCCAATTGAGTCGATATCTACCAACCACGGAATCTGATGAAGATGCTGAAGAATGTGGCGCTGCCTGGCAGAACACTATATTGAATGGGACCTCGGCAGACGCTACAACAAGCGGCATCTCGACGAGCATGGATCCAGTCAATCTATCCGACGTTAGGCAGAGAAGAGACCTTGACCAAGGCATTGGCCGATGGTTTGGCGCTATCGCATGAAGGCACCTGCTCTAGGCCAGTGGGGATCGGGTCGTGCGAGGCGTTGTCCGAACAAGTGGGCAGATGTCTAGGAGAATCCTCGGGGCGGGCGATTAGAGTGCCTAGAAATCTCATACGTTCTCTCTGCCTGTTGTTAGTGTTAGGGGGAGGAGACGGTAGTTGTATGATACATGCTAATAATCCTTAAACATATCCATACCTTGCCAGAACATGCGTACTGGTCACATTTGACTTCTTTTCCAAATCATCTTCTCCGAGTGTATCACCCGTAAGGCTCCAAGATAGACTTCCAGCAAGTATTCGGCAAATGGAAAAGATAGTAGCATAGCCTCGAAAAAGGTCTAGACGGGGGAAGGTTGAGGATTTATGATTAATTTGGGTGTACGTCGGTGGGGACGGTAGAGCTATCAGTATCTAAGAGAAACCTTAGCTTATCAGCATGACTGTCGTCTTATTGCATACCTTTATGGAGCGTCTTGAAGTTATGAAAGACGAATTGGAATGGGTGAGTAGATGAATTTGATTATGGTCTGTGCGCCGGCCTGTAAAGCGGTACCCGGTGACGTGCCTTGAACTGGGCTTGAGCCAATCGAGGGGGTCATCAAGCGCCGACATGAACCCCTGTCTGGTCCCTTCCAATCACCAGCGACTCTTTAAAGAGCTCTAGAAAGGCGCGCACCATCTTAGGCGTAGCCGGATGACTGATGTGGCCGGATGACTGATAGAACACGTTATTCCTAGGGCTTACTTAGCTGTGTTTGCCATTTATTCATGTACGGTACGATTACGATACTCTATACCCTGCCAAGTCCAGTTGGTTTTAGCGTCCGGGAGTGCCTCTGGCTTATGGTCAGAGGGGAACCAAAAATGGTCCTCGAACTGGGCTCCAAGTATAACTAAACGAAACTGTAGGGTCTGAATTAAGACGCCTTTAAAATAGATCTATTTCGGCACTAGGCATTTTTCGCTACTTAGGGTAGGACTTTACAACATCTACTATAGTTTGAAGACGTCTTAGCGTCAACATGTCGGCCATCCAATCTAGCGGCGATAGTGACTTTTGGTACCGATAAGGTGGAAAACTCTGATGTCATTAATGAAGACTCTGTCAATGGAGAGAAATGTGAGTATACATAGAAGAAAGCTTAACGTGATAGCTTTGAGCAATGAAGAGGCGTGTCATAAGGAGAATGTGTCACATGAGCTACACCTCGTCGGGTTAGCTCCCTGAGATCCATCTACTATAGATAGTCGGTCGCCCCCATTTCTCATAGATCAATGCAGTCCTTTCGTCCAGATTCTCTCCATGCTGATCGTCCTCCCACAGAATGAGATGGCATATGGCCTAAGGTACAAAGACGCTATCCGTTGGTGCCTACTACCTCTACTAAGAAACTAACAGTACACCCAACAGCTCGTGTTCCGATAATGGTTGCCGCCTGGCTCATACCAATTTCCAACCTGACACCTCGGCACCTTATCCCCGTCCTGGTCCTGAGGATACGAGGGGGTAAACTGGTAATTCCCTACCGTGAAATGAAACGTCTCTTGACCACTTGTATTGAAACCCGCCTCGATTTCCAGGTCCGAGTACAAACCCGGCACTTTGTTATTCCCTTGGTTACCAAAATAAAGCTCATCCCAATCATTGCTCATCGGCGTGATGACGTTCTTCTGAGCGTCGCTAATCGACGTCCTGGTCGCCCAGTGGTGCTCTTGGTCTGTGTTGGGCGCAGACCACATGTTCTCTTCGACGAGAAACGTGCAGGTGCCAGGGTAGTATTTGGCCCTATCGGTAATAATGACCCAATCTAGGCCGGTGCCGTCCATATGCTCCCCGCCATGTCTCCAGTCAATCCCAGGAATATCATGGCCGGCAGGGCATCCGTTGAATATCTTGGTCATGTTGGAGTTACAGTCGTCTTTGTTTATTTGCTTGAACGCGTTGTCGAGGCCACTGGTGGTGCTGGAGACTAAGAGCACGACCTGGTCATTGGTGTCTTTGTTGTACATTCGCTCGATTCTCTTGTGGCTGTCTATTCGTCCGATTCCGTCGTCCCAGCCTGTTGCTTTGGAAGCTTCTTCGCAGAAGTCGCTGATGCCTTTCTGCATTGTTTCCGGGCCGACCCAGAATTGTGCTATGTTGTCCCCACAGTTCAAGGTCTCAGATGGCGCTGGCTCTGTGGTGGTCGGGGATGGGGATGTGGTGTCGGTTGGAGATCCGGACGGGGTGCCAGAGTCACTCGCGCTGCTGGACACAGCACTGGAGCTATATGATACGACACTCGATGTTGGAGTTGGAGTAGCACTTCCTGAGCTATTAGACAGGGTTGTGCTTTCTCCAGCTGTTGACGACGAGGTTTCACTAATCCCTGTATCAGATGGTGAGACTGAACTACTCGCCACCGTTGATAGTGTCGTGGGAGAAGGCCCAGTGGTTGGTCCAGTCATTCCGCTACTATCGGTCACAGTCATAGAGGAGAAGCTCATTGTGAGGGATTGGAAGATCTCAGGCGGCGTGTAGGTACCATATTCGAAGCCAGGCTGAGAGTACCCTACACCGGGACTATAAGATGTAGGCCACGATTGTCTAGCACATGCAGCATCTGAAGCAGACATAGTGACCGAGGCTGTGCCAGTAAGACTGCAGCCCGACCGAGTACCTGTTTCGATCGCGGTAGCGCACTGAGCCCCGGTAGCTCCACTCGTCGGACAAGAGATGTGAGTCAAGTAGTCGGTGACTACCGCACCGGAACACGACGAACTAGATGAGGAAGTACTCATCGAGCTTTCTTGATCGCTTGAAGGTGTTTGTGAGGGCGTATTCGATGGTTCTGGATCATTTGGATCACTAGGGTCGTTTGGATCGGGCTCTTTGATTCTATTTTTCGGATCGTCGGGGTCACTATGGCCATGTTCACCATTTTCGCTCACGGGAGGACATTTCCCCAACGGTATTTCGATGTTGATAATGGGAACCTTGGCCTTGATGCATCCACCAAGATGGAAGTCCGGCAAATTCCGAAGAGATATCTGAACATTGGGGACCTTGGGTATGTTAAAATAGACAACCCACAGGGCCGCCGCGTCATCGTCGTCGTCGTCGTCGTCATTATCACAGTTGTCCTTGCAGACACACCCACAGTGAACGACGGGAAGATCGGTTGGCTGGCCATTGACTTTGGTGTGCAGCCAGAAATTCTTCTTCCAGTTCGAGTTCGATGTCTGGCTGGCTGAGATTGTTGTGTCCGCTGTGATGGTTGATGAGACTCCATAGTTATCCCAAGTAGTCATCGACAAATAGCTGTTAATTTCTTCATCGGAATATGATGCCGTGGTAGTTGCTGGTGGTGGAGTTGTAGTGGGTGGACCGGGTGGTACTACGGTAGCAGAGGTATCAGTTGGCGTGGTGTCAGAGACGGAGGTAGAGACGCTCAATGACACGCTCGATGACGCGCTTGGAGACTTGCCCGGAGGCACACTCGAGGACGCACTTGTCGAAATGTCAGTTGACAGAACCGACGATGTATTAGTGAGAGACCCGATAGTTAAGCTGCTAGTCTCCCCAATGGCGATCGATGACGAAGTGATAGGCGAGTTGGTATCTATGGAGCTGGATGATACCAATGGTAACCCATCTGTACCAGTGGGAGGCGGAAATGTCCTGCCGGTCAGAGTGATTGGTAATCCATCCGTGCCAGTACTAAGCGGCGTTGGACTGCTAGATGAAGCTACTGAAGGTGTATCAGACGAGGTCGGATCAGCGGAAGAAAGCGAAGTGGAGAGAGAAGAGGAGGCTGGATCCCCAGGAGTCGCTGGCAATCCTGTTGAGTCACTCGAGCTACTAAGTAAACTACTCAAAGCGGTCGAATCAGTTGCAGTGCTAGTTTGCGAGCTAAGCTTAGTAAAGAGTGTTGTCGAATCGACTGGTCCTGTGGTAGTCGTGCTGGTGTTTGTCAAGTTGAATGAATAGATGGCAGTAAACCCCGTTGTCTGAATAATAGGTTGTCCATCAGAAGTGACGGTTGTGACGAGAGGTATGGTTGCAGTAGGTGTATTCTGGTCTAGCGTAGTCCCAGTTCCAGGAATTTGCGAGTCTGCGCTTGAAGGTGGAACCACTCCGGTAGAAGCTGCTGTGTCGAATATCTGGGATGTATCCGCATTCTGTGCCGTCGCCAGAATGGCGAGCAAGAGAAAAAGAAAGCTTATCATTCGAATCATAATTGGAAAAAGCGCAGGCCGCACTGAAAGTAATGAGCGATCTACTGATCGTTATAAGTATCTGCTTTCATTCTAAGAAGGCGGCGGCAAACGTTACTATCTGAAAATCCTTGATTCAAGGCCCGATTAAAGGAGATGCCAGATTACAAAATTTTCCTTCCTTGCGCCCCAAATGTAATTACACGGATGAGGTATTCGAACATAAAACGAGAAGGAAGAATCTTTGGCGCATCTCCTCATGGACAAGGTGCTAGATCAGGATGAAATTTCGCGGCACAGCTGGACGAATTAGTTCTCGGCCGAACATAATCTAGAATATTCCCTCCTTCGATTGTTTCATGGCATATACCGCTTGATTAAGGATTCTGACTTTTAGAACGGTGTGTAAGGAACTATAGTCGTGCGAAAGGATACGTTAAAAAGCCTCAAAATGGGGCCGCATGGGGCTGGCCACTGTTTAAATACTGAAAGTAGTTAATAGGCATTTCTACTGAAGGATCCTTGTGATCCCAAAACCTTCAAATGTTCGCCCGATAATGACGTTGGTCAACCTATGGCACAGCTTTGGGTTACAATTATAGCCCTGTCGTGCAAAAAGTTATATACGTAGCAATTTAAGGCGAGGCATAACAAAGATTCTGAAGGAACAAAGATTAGGTCGCGTTCAATCTTCCACGGTTGACAGATTTACGGCACAGCATAGATCTGTCAGACATTAGTTAACAGATTTACAGCACAGCATAGATCTGTTAGACATCGGTTGACAGATTTACAGCACAGCATAGATCTGTCAGATATCGGTTGACTGCAGTACAGAAGGCCCGCTATGCCTCCAACACCAGAGTACTTCAAACGGCCCAAAAGTTGCCCGAGAGTTGTATTCAGCCCCTAAATCTGAATCTCCACCTGCTGTGTCAACACGTGGATGAACGCCTCAAGGGATGCAGGAACCCGGAGATAGGGAACATCCTCAATCCGCCAAAAATACGAAATGAAGTTTGAGAAAGGCTCAAGGCAGCCATTAAGGGGGATAGGGCGGGGAGCTTCCTGACCAAAATTTTCGCTCCTTTTGGATTTAACATCTTTATTCGATGGTTAGCGGACACGTAAGCATTTGAATGAGATACATTAGAGAATGTCAAGCATTTAAACGGGTCGATAACTGCTCTCGAACCAAA
This sequence comes from Zopfia rhizophila CBS 207.26, assembly GCA_010093925.1. Taxonomy (NCBI): domain Eukaryota; kingdom Fungi; phylum Ascomycota; class Dothideomycetes; family Zopfiaceae; genus Zopfia; species Zopfia rhizophila. Next base: position 1,088,611 of record ML994636.1, read on the forward strand.
AGTGGGTGGCACATTACATCTTCGTAAGACACCATGCATCAGCATCTCATCTATCACTTGGTGCTTATTGCAGCACTGTTCTGCATTTCTCCAGCCATCTATGGATTCTGGAACTCTGCTGAAGTACATCGCTCAGTAGTAGTAAAACGTGACTTTACTCCAAAGTATGAAACCCGAAAGAAATCTTCAAACATAGGCTCATACCTTTACAGATCTTACCATTCACTTTTGCAACGCGCCAACGACCCAGAGGTCGACGGCGAAGAAGACCTTCCAAGCAATCTCGGAACCTGCGTCCCTCGTTGTGTTCTGACAGACACAGCACGCGGCACTGATGGAACCAAGGCGAAAAGATCAAAAAGGCGAAAAGATCAAATGTTCTATCAGACACCTCCTGTCTCCGCGGATCGTCTTCTTGCCTTAAGACACGCGACACTTCCGATAACTCAACGAACCGACTTCAAAAGCGAGCTCGGCCACTTCCCGGTTATGGCTCCAATGATGATCTTCGCACCAAGACTCAACAGCAATTGAACGATTGGATCATGCAAAGATTGCCTGATCCTCGAAAAACGGGTACTGATGTTGCGATGCTTTGGAATCAAAGAGATCCCGGACAGTGGATTGATTTGAAGACTTACCGGGGAAGGGGTGGAGAATACAAGCCATATGGGATACCCACTTCGTTTTTCCAACAACCAGGCAATGATGCATTTGCATGGGGAACTATCGGCCTCATAGGATGCAGTATGTATATCATTATAAAGACACCCACACCGCAGGATACAAGATCGGGCGTCTACATGGCACACATCTGGGAGTAAGTTATGAGACCTATAGTCCCTGGCGAAAAGCTGACTCGATAGGTCACCAGGATTCTCCAACGACGTCGAAGATACCAGAACTTGGAGCTTAGCACAGACAGGGGCCTACATCAAGGATTTCATCAGCAAGGGCTTCCCTTAGGCAAACTACAACAGGTGGATTCCGGCAGACCGTCGCGAACATCAAACAACTTTCCAAGAGGGTTTGAACAACTACGGCACGCACCTTGGAAACGGACATGTCATTGCAATGCATCCGCAAAAATACGACCTTGACGAAGTTAACGGAGTGGAGCAATATGTTCAGGGCGAAGGCCCTCAGCATCCAGACGGTCTCAATTTGTTGAAGACCACCGTCAACAAGGTAATGCAAAGTAATCATCAGAGTACTCTCACTTGGTTAGAGGACTATCTCTACCTTCCAGACAGGGAGGACAAGAACCATGTACGAGCTTTTACAACACCAAATGGGCGTACTCTGTTCGAGTACGATCCGCAATTCGATTTAGGAAACGGTCAAACCACGAGAATGGGAATGCTTTTGCTCGAGGATGGGGGCCTAAGAGGTCGACAGAATGCAGATGGTACCTATGAGCCTGGTCCCGGTGGACCTTTTTTCTTCAATTTTGGCTAGCTGGCGCATCACATCTGCCTAGCACGGGAATTGTGAGGACTTATAAATTCTACACCGTAACCTATGGTTGGTACAATGGGACAAAAACATTTCAGAATGTGATATATGAAACTCACCTTTACGCATAGAAGAGGTTTGAGTTTCTGGATCTCAAATCATACCTTTTCTCCCCGTTCTCCTCTGCACCATTAGAATGACCTTTCTTTGTCTGACTCTTCTTTGCGCGGCTCTTTGGCAAAACACTCTTGACTCTTCTCATCTTTGACTTTATCTGAAACTCCCCGGTCGGTCTTACGTAGCCTGGTTTCATCAACTCATCAAAAGCATCTCGCCTCCTAACAAATTCCTCCTTAGTTTCAACCCCGTATATTTCCTCTGCCAACTGCACAATCCTCATATTCTTACTTGTCCTCATCCCGTTCAGCGCACACAGCGTCTCAATATTGTTGATCGGAAATAATTCGCCATACATTGACATGGCTGTGCGGTTCTTCGCCCTCACATCTGCACCTCGGGAGAGGAGAAACTGGACAGCTTCGTAATCGCCGCGTTGTGCAGCGTCGTAAAGCGCGGTGGCTTTGGTACGCGGCGCTTTGGGTCCCCCACCATAAGGGTAATGCTTGGGGAATTCATGAACGCCGTTAATGTCGACGCCGCGGTCGAGGAGTGAGGCTGCGACTTGGAGACGATGGGGTCCTGTTTGGCGGAGAGTAGTGAGAAGGTCTTCTGGTGATGGCGTTGACAGAGGAGGGACAGAGGGTTCTTGAGGAGGACTGTCCATCGTATCGGGTTGGGCTCGCAAGTAGCTATTGTTCGGAAGACGAGGGGAAATTGTATTTCCTCGGGAAATGGGACGTCCTTTTCAGTCCTTCACATTATCCTGAGGCGAAGTCTGTGGGTTAGGCAACGACGATGATATCAATAGCCACGAATCCACTTGGCCTTTTCTCATGCTGTGCCGCAATTCTCCTACATACGTCCGACGGGTTCAAGGATGTGGCGGTGCTGAAAATGAGGCGTCGCCGTCGGGAAACGGCGGATCATTTCGCCGATAAACTCCGCAACTGCGGGCGTACGCACGAACAATAACACACGCATATCACGAAATGGCGAGTCCTCTCTTAACATGGATTTGAACACTTCATCTTCAGATTGGAACTGCACTAGTGCTTCGGCGGCCTGGGCCGATTTTGGCCCCTTTCCTATTTCGGGATGGTAGCTATTCATAGCATCAGGGCCGAAACAATGAATGGCTGGATCTATTGCTCTAGCGTATCGTACATGACTTTATTCCTCGTAAAGCTTCCTGGGACTCCTGCACCTATATTGGCGTCATGCACTCCTGAATTCCATATGGCCTTATAGACTATTCAGTCTTATTCCCCCTCATAATCGCCTCTAGTCGAGCGTGATAGGTGTATCTTGCGCAACGTGTAGTAGCGCAGTTTTACTGCGCCCGCTGACCGGTCTGGGAAGTGAGAAACTATTTGATCCCAGTCCATAGCCATCTTATCCTTGTACGAGAGAGTAAGCGCTGTTCGTCTGACTCTTTCCACGGGTTACGCGTTTGTTGGCGGAAGTGTATATCGTCTCTACTAGACCTTGAATCACTGCCGGTAGCATGAAGTCTGTATTCGGCTATGCCTTCCCCTCCATCCTCGTCCTCCTCGTTCTCTTCGTCCCCGTCGTCCCCGTCGTATTCTGGGAGGTCACTGTCGTGACTGGCATCACTGCGGAAACTGCTCATCCGGTCCACATTGCGCAGCGTCGAGGTTCCACAAGTACATGCGACATCCCCAAATCGGTATCCCAATAACAGCCATGAGTCCAGCGATACCTGGGTCATTCGGATAACTTGACCTCTCTCACCGAGAATAGTTGGATCTACCTCTATCAGGTTTAGAGGTAATGTCTGTCCAGGGACTGGCCCATCGGGTTTAGTGTAGTCCCTCGCTTATCCACATCGGGCATCGCTCATCGCCCCATCAACCCGCCGCTTTTGACGTCTATAAAATGCTCGCCCTCCCATCGCCAGGCTTCTTCCTCATCTCTTTCCCTTAATTCTCTCACCCTACCCTGGCGCCTCTGCTGCCAAGTGGCCGACGCCCTTCTGCGCTTCGCCTGCCTGCTCTCCCAACTCATCTCCGACCACCAATCAAGAACCTCGCTCTCCAACCGGCCAACATACTGCGCGGCTTTCCCGGTTTCCACCTTATCTTTCTTCTTACCGCGGTAGGCTGTAATGCTGTCAATACGATTTTCGTGTGGATCTAGAATCAGACAGCTTCAGTTGGGTTTAATCCAGACAGCTTTTGGCTTTCATTTCTAGAACCTCCTCTCCCCACCCCCTTTAGGTTCTTTTCCAGTGCGCTGTTCCGGCCCCCCTCGCGTTTGCTTTCGCTATCCACAATCCTACCTCTATACCTCCGCAGCTTCCTTGCTACGATCTTTCGGCGAAGGTAACCCAATCCGGCTATGGCGCTGAATCCCCATCTTTCTTCCTCCTGCTCCGACAGCCACCGTGGCAATCGGACCAGCGCTGAGCCCATCTTGTTCCTGGATTCACGCCAATGCCAATCACGAAAATGCCTCACCTCCTGAGGAGTGGAAAATCATGGCTCCAAGCGGAGCAGCATGTGGACCGTAGAGAGGGACGAGAGACGATGGATTCATTCCTCGCCGCTGTCTCCAGGTTCGCAATCCGGCGGTTGTTCTACAAGCTGCGCCTCATAATTTGGTCTAATACGTCACATTCTGCGGCTAGCATCCTCCCTCTGTACTAGATTGAGTTTGCCCAAAGACCTGATCTAGTGTACACAGAAAAGAAGGACAGAAAGCGGGGCAGCGCGTTAGATTGCCCTTAGCCAGTGAATGCACAGCCCTTCAGCTGAACGTCGAGGACTGCTGTTGTAAAAGTGCGTGGTATCCAGTCTGCAGCAGGACGGAGGGAGATATGTGCAATATGAGGAAGGCTAGACCCTCCGACGTGCGACATATCCAATCAAGAAAGTGTCTCGCTGTTATCTCCACCGCCTCCGCCTTGCTGCGCCCTGGTGGATACCATACTGGTCATTCCTCTGCTGGCTTCCTCCATAAGATGGGCAAGCATTTTTCAACACCAGTTGCTCCGGATGGGCATGTTCCGTGCTAGGGTACAAATCCACTGGGTAAAAGCAATGAATCTTATCCTTGTCCTCCTTCAGCATGGCCGTGACAGATCCATTGGGTCTGCTTCAGCAAAATTGTTGGATTTGCTCTATCGACCATCTCCTGGCCCGTTTGCTCCCCCGGTTTAGATGCCATTGGTAGCTGGAAACCCTGAGCGTGCATAGCCCATCAAGTGCCGGGATCAACCATCAGCCACCCTATTACACAACTCATCTCTTAGGGGACGTGTGACAGACAAGACGGAAACGCTGTAGGCTGGCGTTTTTCACGCATGATTCTATACCTGCAAAGTCTCAATCCCTCACAGCACTATTACGGGATGATGAAAAAAGGTAGCGAGGGGGATTTCGATTGTATGAGCTTCTTTGTGTCTGGAAAAGACTGCTCCACCTGGATGTTTCTCTAGAAAGGTTAGCAAGATAAGAACAGGTATCTCGAGAGTTCCATTATAAGCTAGTGCTCTAAGATGGGATCTTGCCAATCCTACCGTTGCCACTAGGCTGCGGGCGGTAAGAACCCTACCGGAAGAGGGCGGAGCAATCCTCATGCATTGTAATTCTAATTTATGCGCTTTACACAGCCACTACAAATGATTAAAGCCGGTAGTAAGAGATGCTTGGCATCTGTTACGCATGGATACAGATCTAGCAGCTGAGAAGACAGGCTATGTGGAGGAGACTAAGTTAGGGAGGTAGACAGAGTGAAAGAGGTGAGTATATAAAGTGGCCCACGAGCTCTATTATAGTATCTACCTCATTTCCTCCCTATCTTCTCCTCTACCATATAGTCATTGATTGCTCTTACCTACTTACCTTAATTACAAAACTATCAAAATGTATACTACTTTCTTCTTTCGGCCCTAGTAGGCAACTGTCCATACTTATACAGACATAGTACATCGTCTTTCTACAACCTACAATCACCACGCTATTCACGTTTTAAGTGGAAAAGGTTAGGAAGGCTCGCACTATAGCAATCGGGATGCGCCTTTGAAATCCCGCAATTTAATATAAGTAGTGGATCTTACAGGTGATGGTAAAAGCTATGAACCCCGTGCCGGCTATACCTATCTAGCTAAAGATAGGAATAATAACAATACCAATTGTTTCTCATCTTTTAAACAATTCCTATGTAAGGAGAAGTAGAAGAGAGCTCTAAGTTCTAAGCGGGAAAACGGTAAGCCTATTCATAATAGTAATTAGGTAGACTATTTGGGTCCTAAGTCGCTACACAACAAGAATAATTATTTAAGCCACTTTTCAAAATTTTAATTCCACTAAACTTTAGATCTGACTATATAAAGAGCTAAAGAGGGTTTAGTTAAAGCTACTAGTATGTATGCATCGTATCATTATAATACTACTACATTAGTAATCACATCTAATGGCATATAAAAGGCTCCGCCATAATAAGACATAGTCATTCTAATAATAGTTATAGCTAAACAAGAGAGAGCCACATAGAGTCTACACCTGCTGTAAAAATGCTTGCTAAAATGAACAGCAAACTAGTCTAGAAAACTATGAAGCTAAGTCCTTTATTTGTAACAATCGAGCGAGTGCACGATGAAAGTCTTGATGATGACTCTGCCGACGTAAGTAGTAGTAGACTAGGTAAGAATTAAGGTGGAACATTTTAGCCATCTTTAGTTTCTGTATAACTAGCTTACTTACGACATTTTAGATAAACGGGTAATCTGAGATAGCCATAATGGTAACAGACGTATTGTGGATAGTGGAGTCCATGATACTATTTGAACAAACGGCGGGCCTAATACTTGTGATCATTCAAGTAGCGCTATTAATAGTGTAGAGAATCCTAGCCTTAGGCCCACTAGCGATGTCCACGATCGGGCTGAACAGGGCGACATTGGGAACAGATATGAAAATAATGACATTCGGGCTCTAAACAAAGACAGAATAGCTAACAACGATTGTGTACGGTTCTCTAGGGATCGAGCGTGCACTCGCTCCTTGCCGCATAACAAGACGGTAAACGAGACATAGAGTGATGATGGGAATGCATATGGAAGTGTTTGGTTGCCTAGCGAATGCATTTACAACATTTCTAGTGCATCTACTAAACTCATCAACAAGGATGGGATGTATGGAGAAGCTAAAAAGTTGACTTTGTTTTATAACAACCCGCTTCACAGCTATACCAAAGAACGAGCCACGAATAAGATGTTGAAGGAGCACACGTCTAGTGATGTCTACGTAAGAAGCCCTACCAAAGTAGCAAGTGATGAAGGAGCTAATAATGAGTTTGAGCAGCGCTAAGATGATGGGCCACAACAGAAGTCGCCCGCCTTTAAAAAGGCCGTAGACACCAATCATCTTTCTATCCCCGTTAGCCTCCCTAGCAGCCTCCCTAAGGAGAGTGGCATTGCTGGAACGAGAAATAGATTTGCTCGAACACCTAGTTAAAGTAAGCCTAATATTCTCTAAAACTTCCTCTTAAACATTTCTAATGCCTTTTAGCAGATGCTTTCACTGGTGTACCAGCTGCTAAACTTGGGAAGGAAATAGACTTTGTGAGCCGCCTATCGAAGGAGCAGCAAGTTCAATATGCTCCCCTCGAGAAAAAGGCCTCGTTTCGCAATGCTAGGGCTCTACCTCAGCAAATTCCTTCAACCTAGAAACGCTCCAGATCCCTCGTCCAAACGCCGGCACGCCCCGGTGGCTCCCTTACTGAATCCTGAACCAGACTTACGGGAGAGCTCTTCGAAGAACGACAGGAGGGGTCGAAAACCGATCGTGCCCATTATTCGTAAGTGTAGCTATCCCAATCCAGTGTCACGCTCGTGCTTATAAGTCTAGATAATGACAAGGAAGTGTGTGTTAGAGACTATGTATTCGTGAAATGCCAAGGTGAAGACGATGAAGCTCGACCACCGATAGCAAGAGTGGAGAAGATCTGCCTGGACCGCTAGTTGGGTGTGCTATGGACTTATCACCCCTCCAGCCCAGACGTGCCAAAGGGATCTTTCGGGCGCTACGAGATACTACTCTCGGATCATCATAATAGAATTAAGGTAGAGTGTCTGATGGGATTCGCTGAAGTTGAGGAGAACTGCTAGAACTGTTACGATGCCCCGCATTGGTGTTGGAACAAGCGGTTTAAGATTTTTAAGAAAATGATTATTTTTAATGAACGAGATACAAAGAGGCGAAGGTTGGGAGGTTAGAAAAGACGACTTAGAATGGTAACTTTTTCATAGGAATAGACTTGCTCAATTACAATTCAACGTAGGTTAACGGGGAATTCGCTGCTGAACCTGGAGGCTCTTTCCGTCGCTTTTGGAGGCATTTTTACCGTCCTGCTCCTTTTCATCTTGTTTTGTTACGATTGATATGAAGTACATTATATAAAACCTAACCGTCCTCCTCGCTTTCATTGGGCTAGCGCGGGTTTCCCATTAGGTAAGTAAAATCTGGGCTGGTTCAACTTTGGCTTAGCCTTGCTTAGGGTTACATTTGTCAGATATTTAGGTAGGTAGCT